>QFET01003981.1:21747-74859 GCA_003316355.1 Tuber calosporum
GAGGCCCCCGAGCTGTCCTCAGATGAGAATTCTGCCGCCCTCACGGCCTCCTCTTCCTCCTCAGCACCAGGCCCAGACACTGTCCCCTATGGGGTATGGAAAATGGTCCACCGCACCACTTCCTCCCTGTTATTTTCACTTCACTGCCCTCTTCTCCACCCCGTTTTCCACCATCCTTCCCTCAAAAAGGTCAATGGCGTGGTCCTGGGCAATCCAAGAAAGCCATCCTACGAGACCCCGGCCTCCTATATAGTCATCGTCATCCTCTAAACAATCCCCCAGGTCCTGCAGCGAATTGTCGCCTCTTACCTACCCCTCGTAGCCAGTGCTTGTGGACTCCTCAATCCCGACCAATGTGGCTTCCCTACGGGTCTTTCCTCCTTTGATGCTGTCACTACCCTTGCCCATGCAATCAGCACCTTGGACAGCCCAGCCCTTCGCTCAGCACCCTCTTCCTGAATATCAAACGGGGTTTTGATAATGTGGATCCAGTTTTTCTCTCCGCCGTACCCAGGAAAAAGGGGATCAACCGATACCTCATCTCCTGGGTCAGGTCCTTCCTTACCGCGCGCACCTGCCGTCTTCTTTTGCAGTGCTCACCAGGAATTATTTCCTGTGTTTCTGTTGTCACCCCTCAGGGGTCTCCAGTATCTCCATTGCTTTATCATATTTATATTTCTTCTCTTCCTTTCTCCCTTCCTAGAGGCCATATAGTTTCCTATGTTAAAGATTTTGGATTGACTGTAACTTCTGCCTCCTAACGCCGCAATGTTCAGCTACAGCAAGCAGCCTTTTCCCGGATCAAGTGCCGTGGTGCAGCGAACTATGTTCCCTTTTCGTTTCCCAATACGGAGCTTATCCATTGGCGCACTAAGAACCAGTGGGGCTCTCCCTGCATTATTCCCATACACTTGGATAGGCAGGTCTTCCATCCTGCCAACTCATATCACATGGCTCGGCTACTGGCTCACCCCATCCCTGTCCACCTCGACGCATTTTTCCAAGTGTCTTGCCCTGGCTCAAGGCACCTTCACCACAGTTCGCAGGCTTTCCCCACCAGGGGCAGGACTTTCCCGCCACCTGTGCCACCGCCTCGCCGTCTCCATTTTTCTCCCCATTCTTACTTATGGGGCTATCCTCTTTGTACCCTCCTGCGGTATGCTCCAGCATATGAACGTCTTCAAGCACCAGATCCAGAGATGGGTTACCATCTGCGTCCGCTCAACCAGACTATATGTTATCTCCTAGGAGAGCTGCCTCCCACCCATCGCCTTCCTGTGTGCCCACCGGCGTAGGCTTAATGTACTCAGGCTGGTGTGCACCCCCCCCAATATCAACCCTGATGCAGGGCGGCTCACCTTGGACATTCCCACAATCCTCCAATCCCGCGCTCCAGACTTGTGGCGCTACCTCCCACAGCATCTCCAACCCAATGTTAATCCTCTTCACTGGAAAACTACACCTCCCTCACCGCCTATCCGCACACAACTCTAGGTGGATTTGTTGGCCCACCTTATCCTCCCCATCCTGGGATCCTTGTCCTTGGGCCCTATAGCACGCACGATCTTGTACGCCTCTATCCTCCTCTCTCCCCGCCAGCTGCAATGCGAGCCGCCAACACCAGCATCCAGAGTCGGGCCCACCAGACCCTATTCATCGACAAGGGAGATGCCTGTCCTCACCCACCCTACTACCCCTACAAACCATCCCTGTCCCGACATCCATAAATGGGCTAGGGCAAGATCATGGCTGGAGGCATTCTTCAGATTTGTGCGCACAAGTTCTACCTAGCCCTCTACACCTATGGGCCTCTGTTGGGGAGCCCAACCTATGCCCACAATGCTGGGACTGTGATGAAGACTTCCAGGATGCCATACTTTCCTGCACGGCCACCGCCAATGCTCCCAGGGGCCACGTCCAAAGCGTTAAGGTGATAGGCACGACCGACCCCATCTGGTCCTCAATACCACTCCACTTAAACTTAGTCTCCAATTTACGTGAGACAAAGGTTGGATTCCCCCCTGACATGCTGCTGTCGCCACCCTCTTCTCCGCCTTCTCTGGTTGCCCCCACCCCCTCAGGGTCTCCTGCCCACCCCCTTTTTTCCTCCCCATGTTTGTAGAACCTTGGGTTTTTCCTTACTTCAAGGCTTGGTTACAGTATTTGTCCTAGGCTGGTTTTTCCTTACTTGAGTTTACCGTACGTGGTGTATGGAGAGTTACTGGCCCTGATGGAGCTTTTATGTGCTGATGGTTTCATTTATTTATGGTTTTTGGGATTCCTGTTTTCTTTATGCCATAGCTAGCGCTGCATGCAGGTTCCTGTACGTTAACAGAGAATATATGAATTAAATAAATAAAAAAAAAAGTCACAGGTAGATAGCTCTTCACGGAACCACCGAAGTTACTTCCTAAGTTATTTCTTGACTTTTTTTATTCAATTTATACTTTATTCTTATTACGACCATTTAACTACAATCACCAATCGAGAGGTGATTAAGTGATCTATTAGTAACAAGCAGTCACAAGGGTTAGGAGTGAGAGGACTCAGGATTCCTATAGGCAACGTAAGGCTAGGAGATCTGAAGATGGGTAATGTGAGCGATATGAATCGTTACCTGTTGCAGCTACAAGCCCAAGTGTGCCTTGTCCAGCAGACTAGTGATAGGTTTGTAACAGCTGACCTGATAATTCCTTAAAGGAATTTATCCAATGCTCGAAGACGCATGGGCAATTGCAAAAAAAAACCAGATTACCATTTTCAAGCACATTCAAGGAATCAACTATACCTCTATCCCACAACAGGAAATGCTAGTGAATAGTAATGGAACCTGCAAACCGGCAATAATACTGAAACCCGTGGAGACCCAAGGGATCAGGAAGCACCTTAAAGACTACATAACCAAATCCTCAATGAGCAGAATTTATACCAAGATTGAACAACATCCTATGCCTGGGATGTGCCAGATCAAGGCACAGACCAATGATTGCCGAAAGGCCAGAGATGTGAAGGATTATACGTGGTAATTCAACAGGAAGACCAATAATAACCTGAGAAAACAATCAACTAACCTGTGCGAAATGGAGACCAGAGAGGCACCTGATTAGTCTGGAAATGAAGAAAGTCCCTGGTAAGAGATGAGCTGCAGGACAAGACAAACAAAACTAGGGGAATCGGCAACATCTACATGGCACTTGCAAACACGGAAAACATTGCAACAAGAAAGAGACCATCATATAGTCTAAATGCAATGCCATGACAAGGACAAGACAAGAATCATTATTGGCATGATCAACTCAGGCGCTACAGAAAACTCTGTGCACACAAAATTCAGCCAATATACAGCATACGAATGAAGAAGGCAAAAGAAATCAGCAATATCTACTACACATGTGGGGGGCATACCGCTATGGACCAATGGTCAATGTAGAGTAAGTTACTATGGACATTTACAGCGATAGGGTAGTGGCAACCTTCCAACTTGAAGATCTGGCCAACCATAAGGCAGTTTTAGGGTAGCCATAGTTTAGAAGACCCAACCCAAAGATTGACTTAGAATGCAACAAGATTACTTTCGATAACCTGAGGTGTACAATGGTGTACCTAAAAAGCTTGCGAGCAGTAGACCTACTCCACGAATCTGAAGCCCTTGAAGAGAATTTAACTATGCAATTCTCCTTTCTTCAGGCCAAGAATTTCCTGACTAACAAAATACGAAGTTTAAACCAAACAGTCACAATCCCTACAATTGCATTAGCAAGGGCAGCAGGACGCGACCTATATGGGAGCAAGAAAGTCAGGATACCTACAAAAGGCCAAAAACCTGTCAGTACCGGAATAGACATCAAACTACAGGAATGCCCCTAAAGGCGGAATGCTGCACGCAGCATTCTGGCAGTTAAAGATCTGATTACGATCAATGTGGGTATTACAAACCTGTCCCTAGTCTGCCGGACAGGGCAAACTATCTTCTTCAACTACAACCGGTAACGAGATGTACGGCTAGTCTTACAGCTGGTCAGGTCTCGTAGACCTACATTGCTGTGGGAATGCTGAGTGCTCTCACTCCTATCGCTGGTAACTGCTTCCTTAGCGATATGTTCCTTGAATCACCTTACGCTTGGTTGTGTAAACGGATGGTCGTGGTAGGAATAAAGTATAGATTGAACTAATAGGTAAAATATAAAATAGGAAGTAACTTAGGTGGTTGTGTGAAGAGCTAGCTATCTGTGTCCTTTTTACTTTTTTTATTTTTTTATTTTTTTATTTTTTTATTTTTTATATCATATATTCATTATTAAGGTACAAAAACTTGTGTGCAGCGCTAGCCATGTCATAAACTAAACCTTTCTCCCACAAAGTAAAAACACAGGAAACCATCAGCACATAAAGGCTCCATGAGGGCAGGTAACTGTCCATACACCAAGTACAGTAAACTTAAGTAAGGAAAAATCAGCCTAGGAAACATTCAGAAACCAAGCCTTCTAGTAAGGAAAAACCCTAGGTTCTACGAAGTTGGGCAGGAAAAAATGGGGCAGGCAGGAGACCTTGGGGGGGTGGGGGCAACCAAAGGAGATGGAGAAGAGGGTGGCGACAGCAGCATGTCTGGGGGGAAGCCAACCTGCGTCTCACGTAAATTTGAGACCAGGTTTAAGAGGAGTGGTATGGAGGACCAGATGGGAACGGTTGGGACATTCCACATGCCGCCTTGGAGGCGGCACCTGCAAGCATCTGTGGTGGCCGAGTGGGAAAGTATGGCATGCTGGAAGTCTTCATCACAGTCCCAACATAGTGGACATAGGTTGGACTCCCCCACAAAGGCCGATGAGGTATAGAGGGCTAGGTAGAACTTGTGGGCATGCATCTGATGAATGCCTCCAGCTATGAACTTGCCCAGGCCCATAAAAGGATGTGGGGACAGGGATGGTTTGTAGGTCTAGTAGGGTGGGGGAGGACATGCATCATTCCAGTCGTTCATAAGGGTATGTTGGCCCCGGTTTCTAAGGCCAGTGTAGGCGTCACGCATGGCATATAGAGGAGGGAGAGGAGGACCGAGAGGTCCGAGATCTCTGCGTGGTATAGGGGTGAAGGACAAGTATCCCTCGATGGGGAGAAGGAGGTTGGCCAATGAATCCAATGGCAGGTGTGTGAGGAGTGGCGGTGAGGGAGGAACAGTATTCCAGTGGAGAAGTTTAACATTGGGTTAGAGATGTCTAGCGAGGTGACACCATGAGTCATGAGCGAGGGATTAGAGGAGAGAGGGAAAGTCCAGAGGGAGCCGCCCTGCAGCAGGGTTGATGGTTGGGGGGGCGTACACTGATCCAAGTACAGCAACCCTACGCCGGTTGGCACACAGGAGGGCGATAGGTGGAAGGCAGCTCTCCAGGGAGAGGACAGAGAGTCTGGTTGAGCGGAAGCAGTTAGTAACCCATACTTGGATCTGGTGCCAGAAGATGTTCATGTGCCGGAGCATACCGCTGTAGGGTACAAAAAGTCCGCCCCCGTAGGTAAGAATGGCGAGAAGAAGGGTGTTGGCTGGGCGGTGGCACAGGTGAGGGGAAAGACCTCCGAATAGTCGGAAAGGCGCCTTCAGCAATGGCCAGACACTTGTAGAAATGTGTGGAGGTGGAAAGGGGGGGGGTGATCCAGTATGTGAGCCTCCAGAGGTAGTTGGCAGGATGGAAGACCTGGCCATCCAAGTGAATGGGAATAATGAAAGGAGAGCCCCGCTGGTTCTTTGTCCGCAAATGGATATGCTCCGTCTTAGAAACTGAAAAGGGAACTTTGCGCGCTGCCCGGAGCTGCGTCTTCCTGGAAAAGGCCACTTGCACTAGCTAGGCATTGAGGCTGTAGGAGGAAGAAGATATAGTCAATGCAAAATCATCAACTTAGGAAAGAATAAGGCCCCTTGGAAGGGAGAAATGAAGGGAGCAAACTTAAATAACCAAAATTAAAGGAGATAGAGGAAACCCCTGAGGGGTGCCAACAGAAATGCAAGAAAAGATTCCAAGTGCGCCATGGAAAAGAAGGCGATAGCTGCAGCCGGTAAGGAAGGATTTGACCCAGGAGATGAGGGAGTGGTTGACGCCTTTTTTCCTTAGTACGACAGAGAGAAAATTAGGATCCACATTATCAAAACAACCTTTGGTATCAAGGAAGAGGGTGGAGACGCGGAGGGCTGGGCGGTGCAGGGTGCAGATTGTATGGGCAAGGGTGGGGACGGCATCAAATGAGGAAAGGCGTGCACCTGAGCCACTTGGTTGAGACAGAGGAGTCCACAGTCCCTGGCGACAAGGGTGAGGCATTAGGCGACAATTCTCTACAGAACCTTGGAGATTGTTTCGAGGAGGACGATGACCCTAAAGGAGGCCTGGGTGTCTTAGGATGCCTTTCTTGGCTTATTCAGGATCAGGCCATTGGCCTTTTTGAGGGAAGGAGCGTGGAAACCGTGGAGGAGAAGAGGGTAGAGGAGTGAAACTAACAGGGAGGGAGAGGTGAGGTGGACCACTTCCCATACCCCGTAGGGGACAGTTTCTGGTCTTGGTGCAGAGGAGGAAGAGGAGGCCTATGAGGGCGGCAGAGATCTCTGCTTTGGACAGCTCAGGGACGGCTGAGTAGGGGCGGACTATGGAGAGGGCACACGTCGAGGGTCGTGGTGAAAACAAATGATTGCAGAGGCATTATTAATAGATTTGGTGGTGTTGGCCCCTGGGAGAGTGGAGAAGCGAATTATGGAGGAGCCTACGGCCAGACGGTTGGTGGCCCAGAGGGTGGAGGCAGTGGCTTAAGGAGGAGGGAGGTCCGCAGGGCCTTTTTTACCCAGTTTTATGGCTTTGATGTAGCTAAGAGAGGCTAGTCTGGCGGCAGAAATGTCTCTTGATCAACCGGAAGCACGTTTCTTGCGAGCTGAGGAGTAGTGCTCCTTACTAAAGGTAGAGAAGAGGGGTGACCACCAGGGCTTGGCCCATGCAGATGGGCGCGAGAGGGGGTATGGTTGCGTAGAAGGGAGAACACACAAGCGAAATTGGTGTCAAACCAGAAGGATATATAGGAGGCTGTGGGGAGGCGGTGGTTATCAGGGTCTGTCAGCTAGGTGTCGGTAGCCGTGACCCTCCTCATATAGGCGCTCTTATGCCAACCCAAACCCTGCTGACTTTCCTATGAGTCACCTCCTTACTATGAATACAGTGTGAGTCATAGTATAACAAACATCCTATAACTCATAGCTTGAGTCATAGTATACAATCCCCTAAGTATCCAATTCGCATAAATGGTCATGTGCGGTAATCGCGTTACATGTGTGAAACCCCTGACTCATACGTGTGGTCAGGTGCTTTAGTCATAACATCATTTGACCTCACAATCATGAGTCATAAAATCATAAACATAAATCAAACACATAAAATATCATAATCATAAATGATCTCATAAATCGTGAGTTATCTGAAATATTCCATATTACTAAGTTACAATTTGTCCGAGCGCAAGTAATCGACGGCAAGTATATGCGTGCAATCAATCTATTGCTAGTGAACCTTTGAAAGGGCGATTATTCAGTTGAGCCAGGATGCAGAATCTCTCCATTAATCTACTCAATGATTGTAATAGAACAATGCGAAGAAGTAGAATGATTGGCTCCTACTATGAGAGGGGAAGACGGGTTTGGAAGTTGTGACAAACCAGAAAGCCATAGAATCAAGATGAAGGAGATCTCTGCCAACTCCATTGGCAAGTTCTATTTCAGGGGTGAAGTCACAGGGATCCTCAAATGGGATTATGAGCCCTACAAGCCTAGCTGGATCGAAGCGATCAACATCTGCACTGAATGGGGAATGGGGGCAAAGAACGGACAAGAAAAGGAGTAGATACAGAATATTGTTTTAAGGGAATATCATCAGTACCTGGACATGTTCAAAGAAGAGGAAGAAACCTGACTACCACCACATCTACCAAAGGTTATTTACAGATCAACCTAAAGATTGGAGAAATTGTACATGCAAGCAAGTTGTACCCATTGGGGGGGAAAGAACTGGAAGAACTAAGAGAATATCACCCTGTCAACAAAAACTGAGGGTGGATCTGTGACTT
Source organism: Tuber calosporum (assembly GCA_003316355.1). Lineage (NCBI taxonomy): Eukaryota > Fungi > Ascomycota > Pezizomycetes > Pezizales > Tuberaceae > Tuber > Tuber calosporum. The sequence goes on from QFET01003981.1 coordinate 29,836, forward strand.
TTATGCAAATGGAGGATCACAAATCCTGTTTGTCAAAAAGAAATATGGATAACTACCACTATGTGTGGAATACCGAGAACTCAACCAAGGAACTAAAACCGACCAATACCAGCTACCAGTGATAGGGGAGGCCCAGGCTAGGCTAATAACAGTCAAAATATATACTAAACTACAGATCCAAAATGCTTACCAAAATATCAGCATCAAAGAAATAGAGCAATGGATAACAACATTTACGACAAAATACGGTATATACGAATATAATGTCATGTTCTTTAGACTTAAAAACAACGCAGCACCCTTCCTGTCATTGGTCAACAGAATCCCAGGTCGGTTCCATGATATATGTTGTATTGTCTAATTGAACGATATTCTTATATACTCGGAAAACTTCGAACAACACCAAAGTAATTTCAGAATCATCATCCAAGCCTTACCAAAAGTAAGACTCACCCTCAAGCCAGCTAAGTGTGAGTTTCAAAAAGAAAAATCAGAATACCAGGAATTTATCATCGATGGAGACGGAGTCAGTGTCGATCCCGTCAACACCGTATGAATATGGGCATGGAAACCACCATAAACCAAGAACCGCGTTCTGTACTTTATGAGATTCTGCAACTTCTATCGATGATTCATAGAAGGGTTCAGCTGAATAACTAAACCCCTATATGAGCCCAACAAGAAAGAGGTCAAATGGAACTGGACGACACACAACAAGAGGCATTCGATGAACTACGCCGTAGCCTGACCTCGGGACCACCTCTGGTATATTATGATCCGTTGAAAGAGATTATCAGAGAATCTGTTGTATCAAAATATGTATGCTCCTGCATATTGTCACTAAAAGGGGAAGATGGAAAATGGTAACCAGTCACATACCACTTGAAAACGTTGTCACCCGCAGAATGCAACTAGGAAATATATGACACTGAGCTGCTAGCAATAGTGCAACCTCAAAAAGAATGAAGAAGAAATGCAAAAGGAGGTCGACAATGAGTACTGATACTTACCTACTACAAGAATCTGTTACTGTTCACTACTAAAAAAAGAACCCAACGACTGACAAATTGGCAGCAGCGAAACAATCAATCAATAAGATCATAAGATATAATACCAACCTGGAAAAGAATCAAGAACTCCAGACGCACTAATAAGAAAAGCCGTATACATCCCTGGAAAAAATTACGAAAGTATTCAACTAAAACACAGAATCCTGCTACCAGCCGAACACTACTTTTTGGCAAGCGAAGTAGTCAAGTTTATAAAAGAGGACACAGGAGTCTTAAAAGCTATCACGATCCTATGCTGTCAGCAGACTTGAAACAAGTAACTTCTTCTCCTCAGGTTGGATGAAGATAATTGGGCCTTTCTTATAGTAGGGTACCCGGCGTGTAGCTAATCTCAGCCACCAAGGTAGTTGTACTATTGCAATGAGTAGTACTAGGCGAATATCCACTATTGTTCTAAGGCCTATGCCTACCTTGTGTTGATAGCCAAAACCCTAAGGTTCCCATCGCACAATGCCAAATAGAGGAGCGCGAAGGTCAAGAGGTAAAGTAAATGTATAGGAAAGAACTTGGATGGTTGCTAGAAGAGTCCTAACTACCGGCCGCCTAGAGGTCCTTATATACGAACTCTTCCCTCAACACTAACCTTGGTGACTCATACCTATGAGTCACACTCTCGGCGTGACTCATATTGAGTCATACTGTGGGGTCCATCATCTGGCTCTTGTGAGTCGACTGCGCAGCGTCCCCAACCAATCAAAACTCATAAACAAGTCATGTGTCATAAAGTGGTCACAAGTGTGAAACTCATGTCTCATAATGTGACTCATGTGCGAGAATCATTCCATCATACGACTCTCCAATATGGGTTAGGCGCACGATCAACCAATCCCAATATAACAATGATTAAACTAGTGTACATCATGTGAGACCCCATGACTATTAATGAGTCATATTTCGAAATCTGACAGCTTTATGACTCATAACCATTAGTCCTGTGAAATCCTGCCTGGGTTAGACACCAATCGTGACTAAACCCCTTCCTTGTTCTATTGGCTCTGGCTTGGTCAGGTGAAACACTAAGCGGGTTAAGGGAACCCTAAATTGCGCCTATGCAGTCGTTAAAAAAGGGATAAAATTTGTAGTTTTATTGAATAGCAAAAGGAATTACTGCTTCTTCCGTATTGGATACTGAGGGATGACGGATATATTCAGAACTGAGACGATCAATTGCGTCAAGTACCATATCGTATATACAACTAATAGTGTCCCCTGAATACTGAAACCGTTCTTGGGCAATATAGTTTGAAGACCCAGTAGTTGAAATAAACAGAAATATGGCAACCTGGTATTCAACTATGGTATATCTGGTATTGTGAGAAGCGTCTTCTCACGGAGTAGTTGACATAGGAGGTTGAAGATTTCTAGAGGCATATGGAGGCACTTAATAATGCGCGCTTGATGATTGGATTGTAGGATTTCGTCCTTATACCCTTGTGGAGAAAGGGCTGATCTATACTTTGGTTGCTACAGATTTCAAGGCTTTGACACCTGTAGCAGCTCGTATTGTGAAAGGGCAACTGCTGAAACAGCTTGAATAGCTAATCTGCCTACTCTTATTAAATCTTGAATATCAGTATCATTTGTAATGGGGTCTATTGTCGGCGAGGCTGAATTGTTGATAAGTATAATCGAAATCAACTTCAAAATATCGTTTCAATATACTACTAGCTGAAGTTCAAAATAGAACCCTTAATTTATTAATCTACTTTGTTCACTTTTTTATTTTGTCCTTACAGTTCTTATCATATTTATTTCTTACTTTATTGGGAATTAACATCTTCATTGATTACTAATTTTATCTTTTTCTTGCTTTTACGTCTATCACTTACATAAGGTGTTTGGCATCGCAAACCACTCCAACTGCAGTTTGGGAAACTACTCAAACTGTGGTTTCCAGACTGCTGTTTGACAGGGTTTACCAATCAACCGTCGCTGTGCCAAACAGGCACTTATATTTTTCTTATATTTGCTCACATCGAATATTAATAAAACATTGTGACAATAATTTTGCGAAAATCAATATATAACCAATGGTCAATTTGAAACTTCAATGGTAGTTCCTATTTTGCCCTACATACAGCCTCCAATTTCCAGAAGCAAAGTTGGCTTAATTCTACTTCTCCTATACCACAAGACACCAGGTAATGAGACAGGTTCAAGGTATATAGGATGCAATAAGCTTTGCTTAAAGAAAACGTCTAGATAATATTGTTTGGTTGACTGACAAAAATGGAAGTTGTAAGATAAATACAGAGAGGAAAACAACATGCTCCAAAAGAATAATGCTTATTCCGGATTGAATAAATACGCATCTGCAAGTTATATTATGATTTATATAGTGCGATTGTAGCTTAATTTTGTACAACATGACTGCTCTCTCAGCTGCCACATGTCAACTCAAACTAAAAGCTGATTGATAATGAAATTAAATTATATCTGGAAAAATAATTAGAAAAACAATTAACATGTATATAGAAGGTATGCAAATAAGGAAATTCTCCTCAATCTAACAACCAAAGCAGAACCTGTCATATTAGATATAATTAATTAGATAATAAGCAAGTACATACTTGACCTATGATAATAACTAACATTGTAACACCCTACATAGTTTAGCAAGAGTATTGTCACAAAATGTTAATTTGAATACTGAAAGCTCAACAATGACAACTGTTAAAGTCAAGAACATATAATGCAATAAACATAAATTAATATAGACTAATGTAAACAAGTCCTTATATGCTTGTAACTATCTTTGAATATATGTATTAGGGAACATAATTATGCAAAAGATGTATTGCACAGGAGTGCAATTGGAGATCATGGCTTTCATGACGCATCCCTTACCAATACATATCTTACATAATTCACATTTCAATAGACAAGTATAGTTTGGCTTAAATACACTATAGATATATAAATAATATGAAACAAGACAGAAAGAAAGAAAATTAGGCTAGAAAATCAATAAAGGTGATGTAATCCAGGAGTGTATTAGCTATTTTGAGTAGAGTTTAGAAGCCAAATAAAGCCTGAGGTTTGTGGTAGAGGAAAGGAGAGTAAATGAAGTTTGGTACAAAAAGGATTCAACAACAGAGAGAGAATTAAGGAAATTGAGACCAATTAAGGCCTTGAAGATGGGTAGAGTTAAAGGAATATAAAAGAAGGAATTCTATATTACCAGTTTTACCTGCTGGTAAGCTGAAGATATAACAACCAGAGGGGACATGGGGTTATAGCTAGATGATAATCTATATGTACTACACAAGAATCTTAGCCTAAACAATTGTAAGCTATAATTGGCACAAAGCTTATATCCATCACCAGATCTTATCACCAAAACGTAAGTTTTGAGAGGTACTTACAGTTGTACCTCTAATACTAGACACTGACGTACACCGAATTACCATTTTCTGAACTTCTTGGACCCATGAAATCAGGCATGTCCCACACCACCCCATATATATATCACCAGTAACCTTTTCTAAAAGAACTTTATTTGAGAATAAAGTAAGGCATCCTATGATAAAATAAAACATTCATTTAAGGGATATAGTAGAGGGAGGAAAGTGAAGCATATAGTTGTATAAATGTTTACCAAACAGTGCTTGTAGTTGTATTTTTCCTCAATTTCATCTGTTATAGTATAAAAGCCACTGGAAGCATCAGCTATTGGGCAAGGCAGCCATGAAGTAACGCAACCAGGATATCGCAAAGCCAGATTGCCATTTTTTTATAGTCCTAAGCCATTTCTGAGTACTGCTATCAAGGCTCTGGGATTAACACGTTGAATGTGGGTTTGAATCTCAATATAATATTCCTATATCTAAGATATAAATTAAAATAAATCAAAATAGAATCAAATACTAACCTATATTGGATGTGAGTTGAAGACAAAAGCACGACAATTTTGATTTTGTAATTTAATTATCAGTCCGCTGCAAAGATATAAAGTATCTCCTTTGAGTGCATTACAACTAATACCATGACCTAACTTGATGTCCTCTAAGTAATCAAGTATAAATCTTAGTAATAGTAAACCTCAGTTAGTACAATTTGATACTCAAAATCTAAGGTGCCTGTCGATAACCTCTTTGTTTGCAAATTAAAGAGAGTGTTCTAGGGGAAAATTCATTCTGAATTTGAGAAAGGGAAGGCCAAGAGAAAACAAGAATAATATAGCTATCAAGATTTGCCTCAGACTGCATTACACGATTTGTGGCAAGGCAGTTAAAGGATGGAAGATTTAAGAATAACTCTTTAAACTGGCTTTCATCCCCCTTTAGTATGATTATAAAGCCACTATTTGGTCTTACCAGAGTAGTTCTCATGCAGCCATCACACCACCAGGCTATATAGAACTCCATTTCATAAAATAAATTCCTGTTCACTAGTTAAAACAAAAAGTATATCAAGGAAGCAAAAGTAGCCACAAAGGGGCAAAATGGAGGTAAAACAAATTTATCTGGAAATGAATTTGAAGATGTATCTATGGTTTGTTTCAGTGATAAACTTTAATTGATATTCTGATAAACATCTTGGTTACAACCTGGCCACTAGGGATATTAGAGACCAAGTAATAATCTAATAGTATATACAACTATGAGGTACAAAGAGATTTTGGAATCCAAAATTAATTACTAAATGGATATTTAAATGGCTAAATAGACTAATAAATATACTATCAAAAAAAAGTTAAATATATATATATAAATGCAGAGATAGGAGTGTATATATCAAGATAGATTGATAGACAAATACAAAAACTAGGGATAGATAGATATAAAGATAGATAGATAGAGAGAAAGAGAGATATACTGATAGATAGTCTTATAATTGAAGATATTAAAAGTAATAACACAAGGAAGTTAAAATAAGATATAAATTACAATAGATTTGTACTAAGGTTAAGTCTAGATATGTAAGAAAAAATCAAAACCTAGCATGAACAAATTTCTGGTCAGTTTTAAAGGGAAATTATGATTACTAAAGTACCTGAAGCGTGAGACTCAAACCAGAATTAGTTTATATATTACAAAGAGTACACTGTTTATCTAATATCAGATATGTTTTAATGCAAGTAAGAGATAATAAGATTTCAGTTGGCAATTAGTATACAATAACCAATACTATAAAGAATATATTTACTTGTAGGATCTAGGGGTAACCATGAGTGCCTGACATCTATATCATAATATATTGGAGAAGCAGAGTTTATATTATTTTATATACTTAACACAAGGAGGCTTGCTGTATTACAAAACAGCAATCATGACATTGTATCCTATAACTGTTTTGCAGGTTATATTGTTTACTAATAAACCTGGGAACCTAAAGCTAAGGTAATAAGTTTACTGTAAATGTTTTCCTGATTAACAAGTAGAATTGAGGATAAACCCGGGATTTCAAGAAGTCAAAATTTGATTAAAAGAAGTTGAATTATATAAAAGATGTTTATAATAAAGAGAAATCGTAACTGTAATCACAATTAGGACAGAATAGAGAGAGTGCTTTAAGAGCCTATCTTGCCCTTCTATTCAAGAGGTTGGAAGTTGTTTTTGAGGACAAAATATGTCTATCATCAACTAATGGAAAAGTAAATGAAGGCCTCAGTTTCCATGTATGTACTAAATCTAATTGAATGATGTCAAGATGTTAAAGGAAAGTAAACTGAGTTTGGTTTAACTATGAAAATAAGTTACTCTGATGGAATTAAGACTTGTACACATATAGGGGAACAAGGAAAACAGACAAAGGGTTGGGTAGACAACTTCAAGTAAGAAATTTTGTGAAATAGTAGTAGCAAATAGTTATAGTGTCAGTATGGAATTTCAGGGACGGAATTAACTATAGTGAGGCTCAAAATATGAAGTCAAATATTTTCATTCATATTATCCAAATAAGAAAAAAATGATTTATTCAACTGTCAGCCATTACAATAGTTTCCTAACAAAAGAAGAACCTGGAATCTCTGGAGATATAGGACAAGCAACCTGGAGTCTCGAGGAGAGCCACTAGCATTGATATACTCACTGACACTGACAAACTATTTAGGGTTCATTAAATGGTGTCCAGGTCCAGAAACCTCCTGGCCCCTGCCGCCATTCTCCACCCCGCCCCGGCCTTAACCCTGGGGCGGGGCCTTTTTTCGTTCATCCATCGCCACACTCCCTCTCCAGGTCCCCTCCCAGTTTATGATCCTGTACTGGCTCCTATTCATTAATTATCCCAAGAAGGGGCCCCGCATTTTTTTGCTAATCCCCATTCAGGTCCAAATCGGCATTTGCCATGTCTCTAATTTCTTTACTTATGGTGAATTGTAACCCCCCTCATAACATCAGACTCGGAAAATCCCGATGTGCACCAAATTATTTATTTAACAAGTACACTGAACATCATATGCACTGTACTATGATATGCACAAAGTCATACTCACAAAAACATATCCTCAGTGGTTTCCACCAAAGAAAATTGTTTTCATAAAATCATAAGCACTGTAGATAATCATGCTGGCCATAAGAGTTTAGTGCATTGATTGTGCGGTTCACAGTATTGTAATGTTGGAGAGGAGTACCTATCAACTAGGACAGTGGCCATGCACATGGAGTTAAGGTTAGTACGAATAGGATTAGTGATACAAAGTTGGTGGAAACAAAATAGTGCTGCGTATATCTCTAAAGTGTCCATTAAGGCCACGTAATGTAAAAATACAGGAAAAATAAATGAAACTCTAAGACATAATTGCTAGGTGGGCTTAAAGGCCCCCAATCCCACTATCGCAGCATCAATTCCACCTCCTCCCGCTCCACAAATCCCACTTCCCCACCCTTTACCAATCCCAGTAGGCCCTCTTGTCAACCCAGATAGTGGGACTACAACAAACTCTAGGTCCCTCTTGCGCACCAAAACCTGCGATGAGTTGGGTGAATGAGTGTGGTGTTACCACACCACCCACCTGTACAAGGTCTGGGCGTAATGTTGCCACTACCCGGGCTCAGACTACAGGAACTCGCCGGCACTCCTCAACTACCATGCATGGTTTGGATACCATTGTCGCCCAGCCCATCCCCGTTCACATCCTCAATCCCTTCCCAATCCGCTTCCCAATTCATAGCCAAATCTACATTTCCCTCCCTTTCATTGCCACTATCATCACTGCTATTTCCTCAACTATCCTTCACTGTGCGTAACAAGCCGCGAGGGCGACCAGTGTGTGGCTGATTATTATCGTCGACGTCGTCATTGTCCTTGAAGGGTAGGGTTGGCAGGACTGGGCGGGACGTTCTCATGCTGTCTTAGTGCCGCCCCTGTCGCCTGATCAGACTTGCTAGCTATAACGGTCATAATGTCGTCATCTAATCTCAGGTCTGAGACCAGGAGGGCATCCAGCCCAGTGTGTGCCGCGCCCAGGGCACCAGCTATGAAGAATTCAGAAATTTTATAAATTACCAACATAGGAGCTCAACTTACTATCTATATTCAGCACCAAAGATTTCTCTGCTACCACTTGAAGGTATTCAACATAAGACCACTGCTGTTACAAACCTATCCTTGGTCTGCCGGACAAGGCACACTATCTTCTTCAACTGCAACAGGTAACGATACATACCGCTCGTCTTACCTCTCTTCAGGTCTTGTAGCCTGATGTCGTCTAGGGAACGTAGAGTCCATTCACTCCGAGCTTATCCAACTGCTCCTGGGTGATAGGGTTCTTGAATCACCTTTCGGTCGGTGATATAAACGGATAGTCGCAATAAGAATAAAGGATTGATTGTAACTAATAGTAAAAGTATAACATAGGAAGTAACATAGGTGGTTGCGTGAAGAGCTAGCTATCTGTGTCTGTGACCCTCCTTATATAGGCGCTCTTCCCACAACCCTAACCCTGGTGACTTTACTATGAGTCACCTCTTTACTATAACTGCCGTGTGAGTCATAGTATAACAAACATCCTATGACTCACAATTTGAGTCATAGTATATAATCCCCATAGTATCCAATTTCCATAAGAGGTCATGTGCGCTAATCGCGTCACATGCGTGAAACCCCTGACTCATCCTCGTAGTCAGGTGCGAAAGTCATAACATCATATGACATCACAATCGTGAGTCATGAAACCATAAACATATATCAAATCAAACATTCATAATCATAAAGGATCTCACAAATCGTGAGTTATGTGAAACATTCCATATTGCTAAGTCACGATTTGTGACAATAGCTCCTCTCTCCCGTCAGCTTGAGTCCGATCAAGCTATTCACCAAATTTCATAATCTGGTTCCCAAATCTTCTCGCCTCGCGATGGAACTTCCGTAAAATGTTGTTCCGTTGTGCGTAACTGTTTCCTGATCATCTCAAATGTCAGGTCTGCCACCTCGATAGTTCGTTTTTTGTGCGCAATGGTGGCTTGTTGCGCTTCGTGGGTCTCCTCCTGGAGTCTGATCGTTCCTTGGGCCTCATCGAGTTGGATTTCTAAACCCTAAATTTTCCTTTGGAGGCATTCAATATCTGCCTGTGTGTGTTGGCTTTTGGTATGATTGTTTCGGGTTTCCTCGCCCCTCTCCAACCGTCCCCTCCTGGCTTCCGTGCGCTGAGTATCCTTCCTGCTCAGTTCTTCTCTTGTACCCCACGCCGTGGGGTAGTATCCCGCCTGAATCTTTCCATCCCGGTGGGCTCGACAATTATTTCGGTAGCACTCCTCCCATCTCGTTTCTGCATGTGGCTATCTTGGCCAGTAACTGGCACCTTCCTTGTCTTCTCTATGGACGTTGCAATGCTAGTCATAGCATGCCGTCCAGCTAACCGCGTTGTGTTCTGATGCCCTCTGCCGGGCCTCTACCGTCGCATAGCCTGGGCTAGTTGGAGTGACATCTCGCATTGGGTCTCCCCAACCGTCGTTCGTTGTTTCTTGTTTGATTTCTTCCAAGCCTTGTTTTATCTGGGTATCGTTCGTGGAAGTGTTGGATTGCATTTTCTGCGTATTCGAAGTTTTCCGCTGGGTACCAAACTTTATCATGATCCTGAGAATATCCTGTCCACTTTGCTCCATATTGGAGTTTTCCTTAAGGTAGTTGTGAATCGACTATTTTTTCGAGTTCGTATTCTGTTTCGCCTTCGATTTCAATTGGTGTTGGTCGTGACTGGATCTGTGATGGGAATCTTTGGTCTTGGTAGGGTTCGCAAAGTGAGATGTGGATGGTGTTGTGTATTCTCATTGATGGGGGAAAGTCCAGCTTATATGCACTGTTCCCCACTCTTGCCAAGATCTTGAAGGGCCCCATCTTTCTGTAATTTAGTTTCTTGCATGGCCTTGTGGTCCTTACATTCCTTGGTAGGAACCATACCATATCTCGTGAATTCAAATTCGGATAGGGTTTTCTGTATTGATCATAATTTTCTTTCTGTCGAAGTTGTGCAGCCACCATTTCCTCGCGTATGGTATCGTGCCATTGGTTCATTTCGTTCGCCGGAATCTTCCTATCCGGTATCAGATGACCACTTGTGTCATGTTTCGGGTGTTGTCCGTAGTTTGCAAAGAAGGGTGTTGTCTTAATTGTTTCTTGTTGTCTGTTATTGTATGCGAAATCCGTAAAAGGTAATAGTTTGTTCCAATTATCCTGTTGATAATTGACGTATGCTCTCAGGTATTGTTCCAGGATGGCATTGGTTCTTTCTGTTTGTCCATCCGTTTGTGGATTTTAACCCGTGCTCAGTTTTCTTTCGATCTCTAACCTCAGGGCAGTTTCCTTCCTTAGGTCTAAGGTGAACAGTGTCCCCCTATCGGTGATGATATCTTGGGCTAGTCTGTGTAACTGAAAGATTTCTTTTGCAAAGGTTTGCGCGAATTGTTTTGGTATCATGTCTTTCCAGCATGCAACAAAATGACTCATTTTTGTCAGTCTGTCGATGACTACCAAGATGGCGTCATAGCCATCCGATTCTGGTAAATCTGTGATAAAATCCATTGAAATCGACTTCCATGGCTTATCGGGTGCTTCGTTTGATTCTAGTTGAACATACAGAGCATGTCGGGATGATTTCGTTCTTTGACAAATGTCGCAGTTCTTGACATATTTCTTGATCTTTTCCACCATTCCGGGCCAGTAGTAACTGCGACTGATGAGTTCCGTGGTCTTTGCTGTCCCTCCATGTCCTGCTTGTAAAATGTAGTGATTTTTTCTGATAAGTTCTGTCATTATCTTCTCCTCTTCTGGGACACAAATCTTGTTCTGGTACCATAGGCAGTCATCCTTCCATTGGCATAGCCTCAAGGCTATATCCTTTATTTCTTTTGTTCCTTGTTCGAGTGCTTTCCTTATCTCTTGTATGTGCGGGTCCTTCATGCTCTGTTCCTTAAGATTTCTCATCTCTTCTCAGGGGAGGCCAACCGAATCCATTTCCTGTATCCTTATCTCCTCAAAGTATTTTTCTTGTGGTAATAGGATCCTTTGTTTCTGTTTGATCCTATCGTCATCTTCTTCTGGTGCATCTTCAGTCATTCTTGTCAATGCGTCTGGCTTGCCCGTTTCCTTTCCTGGCCGATATTCGATCCGTATATTATATTGGCTTAACTTCTCGCTCTACCGGATCTGTCGTTCATTGAGATCTTTTGTAGTCTGAAAGGGACCAGATTCTTATGGTCAGTGAGGATCCTTGTCTTGTGATGGCTTCCCAACACCTATCTTCTCCATTCCTTGAGTGCCTGTACTATGGCCATGAGTTATTTGTCGTGAATATAGTAGTTGCATTCCGCATTCGTCAGTGTCTTTGATCGGAATGCCACGGGACACCACTTCTCGTCTTCGAGCTGTTGCGATCAAATTCCTGCACAGACATACTTCCATGCATCTGTTTCAATCATAATCAGTCTTTCTGGATTGTAAAGGGTGAGTACGGGTGCAGACTATATTTTTTGTCTCATCTTATCTAACGCCTCGCTTTTTGCTGTACCCCACTCCCATTTTGCATTTTTCTTTGTTAGATTGTATAGGGGTTTTGCTGTCCTGCTAAACCCCTCAATGAATCTTCGGTAAAAGTTGCAGATTCCCATGAATATTTGGATATCCGTTTTGCTCTTCGGAATTGCCCATTCCCATATGGCTGCAGTTTTGATAGGATCCATCCGGACTCCTTCTTGGTCCATAATAAATCCTAAGTCTTCCACCTCTGTCTTGTGGAATTCGCACTTATTTGGCTTGATTCTCATTCTGGATTTTCCAATTGCTTCCAGGATTTTTCCCACATCTTTCTGGTGTTGCTCCATTGTTTCTGAGTACACCAGTATGTCATCCAAATATACTATGCAGCAAATGTCCAAGAATCGGTGTAACGTTGGATTGATCCATCTGTGGAATGTTGCCTGTGCATTGGTCAAGCCAAATGGCATAACAAAGTATTCGTAAGTTCCGTATCGTGTCGCGAATGTAGTTTTCAATTCATCTCCTTTCTTGATCCGCACGTTGTGGTATGCATCTTTAATATCCATCTTCGTAAAGTATCGGGCGCTATTTAGCCTATCCAAGTCTTCGCCAATGATTGGCAGTGGGTACCGATCTTTTTTCGTAATTTCATTAAGTCCTCGGTAATCCACGCATACTGGTAATTTTCCGTCCTTCTTCTTGACGAAAAGGATGGGTGCTCCTGATTCCGCGCAGGAGTCTCGTATCCACTCCCGTTCCAGATTGTGTCTCAAATAGCTTCTCAATTCTTCCAGTTCCGCCGCTCATAATGGATACAACCTCTTTGCAGGGATTCTCTTTCCTTTTTCTTGGTTAATCTCATGGTCCACTCCTTTTCTGTAAGGCGGTAACGTGGTTTTTTCTTTCTCTTCGAAGACATCCAGGTATTGGTGATATACCTCTGGTATCATCTGTTCCAAGGGTTCTTTCCCATGATACTTTTTGCCATTAATAGTCAGCTCGGTACTGACATTCATTGCCTTCAAATCGCATTGTCCGTCCTCCTGGTTCCACTTTAGAATACCCGTGATGTCTCCTCTTCTGTAGAACTTCCCAAAGGCTTGAGCCGAGATCTCGCAGATCTCTATTCGGTTCCAGTCCTTTGTTGTTTCTTCCCGGGTACCTTCAGATTTGTTTCTGTCCCGGTCTCTTTGGTGGTCCGTACTTCCGAATACTTTGTCTTCCCGTTCAGTCTTTGCGAGTACTTCGACCCCCTTGCATTCCCCATCCAGGTATCCTTCACGTATCAGTTGTGCTATCCTGTTACCGGAGTTGACTGTATAGTCTTCGTCCCCGAGGTTCACTATTACTACCTGTAGTTCACCTGTATAACCCGCATCTATTACACCCGTGTTGGTTGTAAGCCTGTTCCTGACTGCTAACCCGCTTCGTAGTGCAATGCATCCAAAGGCGCACTGTGGTAATGCGATGGCTATTCCGATTCCGATGACTTCTTGCCCTTTGGCTCATATCGTTACTCTTTCGCTAGCGTACAGGTCGTGTCCTGCCGCCCTCAGTGAGCCTCTTGTAGGCAAAGTTGCCTCTTTAGTCAATCTTTTGACTAGGATTTGTTTATCTGTTTTTGCCTGAACCGTTGAGAACTTCATATCTAAGTTCTCCTCCAGGGCTTCCGCTTCTGGGACTGTAAAGACCCTCGATGACTCTTTTAAACACCAGGTCGTGCATCTCCAACTATCAAACGTGATGGTCCCCTTTGCCCAATCAATTGAGGGGCTATGTTCTCTCAACTATGGTATTCCAAGAACTGCTTCATGGTTTTGTAAATTTGCCACTTAGAAGGTAATCATTTCCTTATGGCTACCGATGTCCATAGGTACTGTCATCGTATGGGTTACAGGACCAATCGCACAGAGTTTGCTGTCCGCCAGGTAAATCTCTCGTTGTTGTTTGGCCTTTGCCATAGGCATGCCGTACTTTTCCCATATCTCTTTATCAATAAAGTCCTCAGTAGCTCCTGAGTAGATCATTCCGTTGATGGTAATGATCTCGTCTCTGCCATGTAGTCGCATTTTTACCATGACATAGTTGTTTTCGTGTTTTCTGTGATTCCATGTTGTTTAGTGCCGTGTAGAAGTTTCGTATCTCGATGGGTTTCTTATTCCCTTTGTCCCTCAGACCATCGCTTACTGGGAACCGTCGTCTTTTTACTCTTCGTTCTTTTCGCTTACGAGATCCATTTCGCAGATTGCTGTTATTTGTTTCCATCGTGGGTTCTGAACCCTACTGACTGTCCTTACCGGATATTCTTTCTCATCTTTTGGGTTGGTGCAGTTTCTCATCATGTGTCCTGGCTTCGCACATGCCATACACTAATTGTTGTTTCTTCTCCTCCAATATTCGGTCTTTGCTATATTAAGAGCTTGTCTTCGCCTAGTCGCATCTAGGTCTATTGGATCTCCTCGAGACTCCTGTCGTCGTTGGGTCTTGAAGGTGCTGTCGTAGTTTGTGGTGTTGTCGTATATTTTGGTCTTTGACCTTCCTTGTACATGTTTGATAACGTCCAAGCGGTTTTCCTGATTAATGGCCCTTAACGCTATTTCCTCTGTCGTCGTGAAGTCTTGAGCCCTCATGCCCCATGCGTTCTGAATTTCTTTACGTAAGCCTCTTAGGAAGGCCCTCCCCAATGTTGCTTCATCGTATTCTGCCTCTGCCGCCAATAATCGTAACTCGTTCCTGGAATCAGTCACACTCCTGCTCCCTTACTTGATCTATTCGCTTTTATTTCTTGCCGTTTCCCTAGCGTACACATCGCTGAATTGGATCCGTAGGGTGACTTGAAATTCTGCCCAGTTATTCCATATGACTGGTGTCTTTCCTTCCACATATGGAGTAATCCATTCGCCTGCTGATTCTCTCAGTAGGGATTTGGCGAAGTCTACTTTTAATCCGTCTTCGTTTTCTCCCCATCCTAGTGCCGTGTAGGGAATTGTAAGTTGGACTAGCGATGCTCGCAGTTTGGTACAGTCACCTGTAAATGTATCCGGGGTTTTGATTTTCGAGCTTCGTACCGTCTGTTTTTGTCGATTTTCCTGAACCGTTCTAATCAACTCTAGGAGTTGTTCTCTCGTGCAAGTTATCGTATCCGCTGGTCCTGCTACCCCCGACATTCTGTGTATTGGGGATGCTTCTGAGCTTACTGACCCTGATCTTGATCTTGCTTCCGGGGTGACAGGGCTCGTAGGTCTTGGGGATCCTTCTCGCCATATCTCGCTCTAAGCTTGTCCAAGTTCCGCTTGTAGTCCTAAGAAAGTCTATGGATCGTTGAAGTCTGGTACATCTGTATCTGTAGGTGAATCCGTTTTGTATTCGTTAAGTGTCACAAAGGACGCAACCAAATATTACAAACCTATCCTTGGTCTGCCGGACAAGGCACACTATCTTCTTCAACTACAACAGGTAACGATACGTACCACTCGTCTGACCTCTCTTCAGGTCTCGTAGCCTGATGTCCCCTATGGAACGCTGAGTCCATTCACTCCGAGCCCATCCGACTACTCCATAGCGATACGTTTCTTGAATCACCTTTCGGTCGGTGATGTAAACGGATGGTCGTAATAAGAATAGGTGGTTGATTGGAACAAATAGCAAAAGTATAACATAGGAAGTAACTTAGATGGTTGCTTGAAGAGCTAGCTATCTGTGTCCGTGACCCTCCTTATATAGGCGCTCTTACCACAACCCTAACCCTGGTGACTTGACTATGAGTCACCTCTTTACTATGACTGCCGTGTGAGTCATAGTATAACAAACATCCTATGACTCACAATTTGAGTCATAGTATACAATCCCCTTAGTATCTAATTTCCATAAGAGGTCATGTGCGCTAATCGCGTCACATGCGTGAGACCCCTGACTCATCCTTGTAGTCAGGTGCGAAAGTCATAACATCATATGACCTCACAATCGTGACTCATGAAATCATAAACATAAATCAAATCAAACATTCATAATCATAAATGATCTCACAAATCGTGAGTCATGTGAAATATTCCATATTGCTAAGTCATGATTTGTAACCACTGTCAACACAAGCATTGTTGTAGAGGCAAGTGGGAGAAAGTCTCCTGACAGATATGGTAAAAGTTGGCTTATAGAATCAGGTATCTCCTATGCCAGCGATACTTAATAATTTGCGCTATTGTTAACCTGCCGGCCAGGTATTGAACAAGGCGCTGCACCCATTCACAACCTTTCCTCTTATTTTCAAACCCCGGTGCATCACTGGAGGCCCCCATATTGCCACCCCCCTTCGACCCTAAAATGTCTTCTTATGCTCTTCCTTTGACCAGTATCTTCAAATTTTAGTTTGCATAGTTTGTCAGAGTTTCTTTTTGTGGAGGCAGTTTTATAGTCTTTTTGTTTATTTGATATTTGTCGGTAGCACATCACTTGGTGGGGTGTCGGAGGTGAGTAAGGAGGAGGTGGGTAGGAGGGGTTGGTGAAGAGGTGAGTGAGGCGGGGTGGATGAGGAGGTGGGAGAGGTAGTTGTTTTAGAGAACACTAGGGTTTTCATTTACAGTGTGAGAGTGTGATTAAATGTATAGGTAGTGCCAGGTGACTGGAGGATATGAGTAACCGAATGTATGTGCGTCTTCAATTCTGTGTGTATGCGTCTGCTTGTGTATGTATTCTATCATTTCTCTAATCAACAAGTAATGATATTAGTATTGGCTTAAGAGGGAAGTTTTCCAGAAGTGAGGATGGCAGGGAGATATCTTATACACATGGGTATTCTTGTTCTCTACCTCTTAAGGTACCTATCACAAAAATAAAGTTCCCGGTACCTAGGGCGTATTTTGATTCATGAACCATGATGCCTGATTAAAACTACTGTTACCAAAAAAAGTGGGTAGAGTCATGTACTATTGAATTGTACTTTGATCCAGTTTGTGTAAAACTGAAACTGAATAATTGTTGAGAGAAACATTGTAGTGTGCTTTGAACATACAATTGCCTAGAAAACTAAGTATGAAAAGTAGTATTTGTACAAAGATATTATACCTTTCCTCTTTCAGTATCAAGCATACAATCATAATTACTAAATGATATCATTATGTAGCACATACCTGTTTCAGCTATTTCAAAATGTCATTTAAACTTGGTCAAACACATACTCTGCTTCAGCGTTAGTATAAGCACTTGGCCAAGGCTTGAATAGGGTAAGTGTATTATATTCTCCTTTTGTTTGGTAGGGTGTTTTGTTGGTTGTACAAGGTTAGCAAGAGACGGATTCCCATCTCCGGACGACGTTTTCAAGTTTTCAACATACACCTTCTCTCATTATCCTTTATTACCTCATAAACTTTGGCTTTCCCGTCAAATCCGTCCCACACCACACAAATCAGGCTTCACCTAATTACCTCCACTTCTTTCCTACTGTGAGGGAGCAGCAAAAAACATCCTTAATAATGTTGAAATTTTCTATTAAATTTCCTTTGGGGTTATCGTTGATAATATAAATATTCTCATACTTGGTTTGGGTTTCAGTTTACCTGTGTACCACTTGCATTACTACAGCTAGGACATATATTTTTATATATTTCAGTGTATAGAACAGGTTATATAAGAAGATTTTCACATGTGTTTTGTGTTCTGGTGTTCGGGATTTTGCTTTTGTTTTATGCATCTTTTATGCATTGTTCTTGGTCTATTAGATCATATTATTTCATAATATTTCAATCCCACTATCTCAGAATTACGCATATTATTAGGGAGTTTCTTGGCACGATATCAGTGTCAAACACTGTTCAGACTTAGGTTTTTTACCATGTTTTCCCTATGTTTATCTCACATGCGTGTAGGATGTACCTTAGTAATTATATGGCGGTTACCGCCCACCTTCATCAGTAAAAAAGAATTCTCCCTCCTGTATAACCTATATATCTCCCTGAACAAGCTGGTAATGCCAGCTCCCCCTGTCCTTCCAGTCCATCCCGTAATTCTATCGTTGTCAGAAAACTCCCGTGGCCTCCCCACAGCTCAATCCAGACGCCCAACGTCATTCATCCCTGTCTTTTATCCATACCCCTGTGCTTACTTCATACCGGAATCCATCTCGCCTAACTAACCCCGATTTTTTTTTGGCATTTCCTGCCGCGCCACTTTGGACGTTGTGCGGCTCATTCTTCCCCCTCTGAGTCCAGAAAAACCTCTCCGTGTCTCGGCTCCCTATCATAACTCGGTACCTTCCCTTCCCCCTGATTTCTCCGTTGTGGACGCCGTCCACCTGGGGACGTTCCGCATACCATAATATGCTCTCTTCCCACCTGTGTCGCTCCCATATAAACCTTCCTTGTTTCCTTAGTACGCGTTTGTAATTTATTCTTTCGCGCCGCACACTGAAGTCTCAACTCAATCCGCTACTCATCGTGTTCTTTGAGACGCCATGAATCCCTTAAACTTAACTATTTTATTCTCATCCTTGCTAGCTTAGAAAATGTCTTTATACGTTTCATTTGTGCTATTCTGTGTTTTTTCAAATGTATTTATCTTACTTTTTTAATATATTCTATTAAATATTTCTAAATCAATCCTATTATTTACATACCAGCGTTTATTATCTATTCCGGCACGCTTTGGTACTAAATGCGCCATGCCCTATATCCTTTTGATGCCAACTACCTATTCCGCTGTCACATTTGGCCCTTTGGCCGTCCCCAAAGTGACGCTAACAAGTCCTGTAATGTCGCTTAACTTCCCCGAATTCTCAACATAGAGTCTATCTACCAATACCAGTCTATCCACATTACACGTTGTTAACTCTAGAACCTTCATTATTGATACCAAGCACGCTGGGTAATAGCCTTTCAACACCCCATAAATACTTTTATTACCTGAATCCACCCAGACCCCATCATTTCTACTCTGACCCGGGGACCTACAAAGATGAGTACATCTACAGCGAAGATGGTGCCATGTAACCTCTCGCGCGTCCTGAAAGTCCTCAACCGCAACGCGTAAAAGCCGACATATCCCGACGGGAAACTGCTTGACCGTATCCAGATCAAGCTGTAGACTTACAGATGATTTCCGTCGATAATAGTCGAGTAAAATGTGGTGGACATTTTTCAACGTCTGACTGAATTGAGATTCAGTTCCGATCATTGCTGTAAAACCCATTGGTTGTTTAGTTATGGATCCTACACTCCGCTGGTGCTCCTTGTCACGTTGTTTGTCCTCAATAGGACGTGGTAAACTCGCTTCAACATTCATTTCATGAATTTTGAAGCTGTCAAGCCTGGCATACATTCTCAGGATTTGATGGCTCGCATTGGTTTAATTTGACTGCCGATAACCCTCATTGATGATTGTTTTGTGATTTGACTCCCCCGACTGGGTAGAATACTTTTGAAGGTTCCCAAAGTGCTGTACAGGGTCCCCAAAGTGACTCAGCAGGTGTATTTAAACAAAGTTAAAGTCTACATCCTCATCGTAGATACCAGTTACAATTCCATCTAAATCGCGACGCTGTTCGAACAGAATATGACGTCTTTTATCTGCTGTTGCTCCAGAAATGCGGTGTTGATTAAGTACTTGGCTATTCTCACCCCTAATCCTCGTACTCACCTCTCGCACCATTCTCGTAGTGGACTTATCTTTTCGGTACTCCTTAAAAACATCTTTGTGATTGTGAAAGGCTTTTAGGTACTGTTCGAGGTATTTTATCATCTCCTTGGTATGGCTTGTATATTGTGACATTAGGGTAAAGTCCACAATCGATCGGACACAGGCCAAAGCTTTGGTAAAAACGGGACGTTCTACAGCACTTGGACGACATAACGAAGCTGTAAAACATGCTAGTATTACTTTAACCAGATTCCTCATCTCTTTTCCAGTCCACTGCAAGATCCGCGTGTATTCTTTGTTCGGCGCAGAATAACCAGGATAAACAGCCAAAGTCTTCCAGATCGCATCGAATATTTGTAAACGCTTGAACTTCTTTAGAAATCCAATTACCCATTTCATTAGGTGTGCTTCGAATATTCCGAGGTAAACAACGTGAAGAATATCGGGTTTGGGCAAGTCGTACTGTTGAATGTTCGGTAGACCCCAAAATGAGCTTGACTGCAATTTAAACCCATGATCTGTGAGTATTTGCACTACTTGCTTGTCGTCATCACAGTACCGGTTGAAGAGATTTTCGTATTTTCTATAATCTTGTTTTGCCGAGGGGCATCTCAAATGGGACCCTAATTGTTCCAGTCATACCTCACAGACCGCGCACTGAATCTGGTGACTACCGTGCAATGTGACGTTTTCCAAGTAATCTGCAATACAAGCCGCGAGACATGAAAAACATAATCTGACCTTTCCATCGGCACATTCAACCTCACTTCGGGCGTTACCCAACCCAACCATTGGCGCAAATATCGGTTCTATCAAATCAAAAAGAATTCCCTTGTTGACCTGCCTCTGCCGTGCATCTCGTGCAGCTACTCCCAGCAACTACGGGGGGAGGGGCTCAAGCGCCAAAAGGACGGTTGCATGTTTCGAGGCCTTATTCCGCGTTTTCGATAGGATATTCCCAATTGTCATATAGTTTGGCCAGGCTTTCTTAACTCCCGAAAAATTAGTTAAAAAGGTAACATCTGAGGCACATATGATCGTTACAAGCGTTGCTCAATCAGGCAATGTATCCTTTTTTGGATGTTAATTTTAGGTCCTGACACGCGGTGTGGAAGCGCCGTGGAATGTCGCATTTGAACCTACCTGTGTTTCCCACCCCCAAGCCGCCATCTGCATTACAGAATATACTCGCCGTGGTGGGTCTTCACTATTCAATTCATTGACCGGGGCGTGAAATAAATCTTGTGCAAAACATCTTTGACTAAGTAGATATCTAGCACAATCAATAGGATTGCGGAAAAAGAATTTCTGTGTCGAGGAACCTTTATGGTGTTCTTCCCTGTGGGGTATTTCCTATAAACGGTCAATATTGGACGTTCTGAGGGTAGATTTACATTCAGCTTCGCTAAACGATACAAACCCCTCTCTCCAGCTCTTCATCCCCATACCTGATTCCAACTCATCAACAGCCTCATGGAGCCGATAGCTAGATTTAATATTACTGTCTTCGGGCCCCAAGTTTATCTTGAAATATCTGGTGATGTGATGCTTTGGTACCTTCGCTTCAATAAACCAGCGCACAAGCTCAAAGTGAGACTTGGTTCTGAATGCTGGCCACATCTCGTCTTCACAATTTTCTCGCTGTACAACATCCCTATTAGATCTCCCCGCAGTGGCGTGTTTCGTCAGTTTAGGTAATCAAACTCATGGTGCCCTTCGCTCAGTATCAGAACAATTGTCGCTTTCCACGTCCGAATAGCCGCTATTTGCGTCACTGTCGAACTCATTTTTGTCTATATTCAGTTTATTTTCTGGGGATTCGTTGCCGATTGGAGCGAAAGGTTGGTATGACTCTACCGGTAGAGTGATCTAAGTTCTGGGTTCTTCGTCCGAAATAGGCTGTTTAAGGATTCTCCGAGATTGTACAAAGTCAAAATGTGCGGTTAACATATGGTTTCTATACCATGTACTGGACTAGTATTTTTTCCTGCAGTATGGGCACTGGAACTCTTGTACCATTCTGTAAGAAATTACTTTTAACAGGAAACAGCACAATGAAGACGCGAACAAACCAAACTTTCTTTCAGGACCTGTTGACCTTGTACTTAAACACGTGTGTCAATCGGATAGCTAGAGTCTTGACCGTAGCTGCACTTTAGAGATAGATGGTTCGGGAGAAGGTACCAATGGAACGAACCTCGTCCCACTAGATCTTAGGGATAGAAATATGGCAGGAGGAGGAAAAAAAAGAGGAAAACTATCCAGATACACGGTATGACCCGTGGGCGCTACTGTGTTTTTGCTCACCTACTCCTGAGCCTAATTGTAATGAGGTTACAGATCGTGTCCGTTCTTGGGCCTAAACTCCCTCACCACAACCTAACCCGAACTAGGCCCAGGGCCTTTGATCCTGAGAAGATCTCCCCTTCATTTTCTATATTTATCGTAGCACAAATAATGATAATTTATCTTTGAAATTATGAACGTTGTTCGGCTGATTGTAGACTTTGATAATGCTAAATATCATGTCTAGTGCCTATCCGTGAATTTCCCTTATCCGAACCTATACCAAGACAGCTGGGTAGTCCAAGCCCACCAATCACATCGCCGTACCTCAATCCTCTGTTGAAAAGCTTGTTCATGTTTGTTCGACTTACCTTTCTAATGTACTAGCTTACCTTGTAACCTTATTGTAACTATACGCCTGTACGATTTTGTATAGGCTCAGAAGCACGTTCAACATTCAAGATGTGACGTTCAACGGTCTCTTTCAAACTTGTCAGAATTACTAGAACTCTTGATATAGCGACAAACACCTTGAATAGTACGTTCTTCCTTGTTATATAGACCCGCTCTACTCTGCCCTTTCTCTTTCTTCTTCTTCATTCACCAAATCCTCTAGCAGCCTCTGAACGTCCTTTTCGAGCCTCAAACAGCAACTTTTGTCGTTACAACAACATATTATACTGCCGGTACGGTAATTCTTTTCCGCGATCATAATGTCTCAGTCACACTTCACGCCAACCCACAGTAAGTCTCATACATGATTCCTAATCCCTAAAATGAGCCGTTCTCTGGCCTTTCATTAGCTACCGTATACTGATCGCTGTGGGCAGAATCACTTACCGTTGTAGCCCTCAGTCACTTCTCCCGGTAGCTTTTCTAGTGTAGCTTTGTCATGCCAGGCATCCTTTTCAAACCCTCGGTCGTCCCCGGGAAAATTCCAGTCATGGTAGAAACAACTGTTTTCGACCCCATAAAGGTCAGTTTATTACCAGATTCATCTCCCTTGACTCTTTCCTTACCTTCCTCATCCTCCAAGAACAAACAAACACAAACCTTTGAAGCCTGGCCTTCACCCATTCCTTCTGGGACGGGTGAAGGCCTTGTTCATCCTATGCATGGCTCGTATGGGCTACTCTCAGGCCTTTCTTAATGGGAAACAATAATTCATCGATACTCTCAAGATAGGGTAGTGGGTCCCCATTTTCGGCTGTGAACATTTTTAAACTTAGTCCCTGCGCGTCTTATCGGGACCTTTCCCAAGATAGATTAATTACTGATGACTAATCGCTAGATCTCGTGCAATTTTCCGTCCTCTTTTGAACGCCAAGAACATCCTTTCTTAATTAAGGTTTGTCCTCTATGCCTCTCATTTCATCCTTTTAATGGAGAATCTGATTGGTTGCTAGCATGCCACGTCCCACTACTGCCCAGTTCGGTACTGAGCTCAATCTCAATGATGCTGGAGGCACTGTCGCTGGGAGGCGTAACCTTTGCCCTTCGGACGTTCATTCTGAGGAAGGTCCAGGAGAAGGGTATTACCAGCTGTAGACAGGCCTGCGATATCCTCTGGCGTCAACTCAAAACTGGGGTCGTTGCCCACACTACCCTCCAAGGCTTTCAAGCCCAATTCAATTTACCCCAGAACGGCCCATATCAGGCATTCCACGTCAACGTGGATACCCTCATGATTGACGTGCTGAAGAAGGCAGCCAAGTCTAGGAGGAATGCCAGACTCAATTCCGATGATGGGCACCCAGATGAGGATGAGGGCAGCGGCGGTTCTTCGGCTTCTGGATCGGGGGGTTGAGGTGACGTTGGTCGTCCCCAGGGAACTTTGCACAAAGAGAGACCGGTGCGCATAATATTCAATAAGACTTCAGGTGCCCTTGCGGGGCAGGCTCGCCAGGTGCCCTGAGTTGTTCACGGTGGCAATACGCCAATCAAGACTTGGCTGGCGATCCTCTGGTACTACACTTTGCAGGAGCTGGGCGAAGCTGCCAGTCGGAACCTGGAAATCAGGAACACCCCTGACAGCTCAAGGGATTCTTCGCGACATTTAAGGGATGAATGTCACCCCCGCTGCTGCCGACCAAATCGAATTGATCGACGACAATCAAGTTCATGCCTGGCTTTGTCTCTCCCGTTTCACCACCCTCACAGTTGCTTGCTTCCAGCATCGCGATCCTGCTGTTCCTGCCGATGGTGGGTACGCCGTTTGTTCCAATACACCTCTTGATGGGAGCAATCGGAGCTTTCTCGACCCTGGCCAATTCGACGTTGCTGAGTTCTACACAGAGCCTGATTCCGACTCTGATGATGAGGTGGACGTTGAACGCCTCGCAAAGCGCAGAAAGGACTTTCTCAGGTCTCATGCTGGCTGGCAGAAGAGGATTCTGAGCAATGATCGCAAGGTCATTAAGTTGCAGGGGCACTCCTGGGAACAAATATCTCGCGCTCGTGTTAAGCAGGGAGCAGGTTATATGAACCTTTACGCTGGACAAGAAGTCTCAAATCTGGCTCTGCCTCTAGGCGTTCCACCTCCCGGGTGCGATGCACCACCTGTGGGTGGCGATGGTGATGTCCATGGTGATGGCGATTGAGACGGAGAGGGGGATGGGGGTAATTAGGACGCGCAGGGTCTTCTTGGGTTTTCGGTTGGGTTTCTTTGTTTTAGTGAGTTTCTTTGGTTTTGTTTTCATTTCTATCGGCTACTTGGGGGGTCTGCAAGGCTAATTTGTACCTGTCTGCCTCTTCTTTGGACCGTCGGATCAAAGTTCATTTGTTCTTTGAACCTTTTTACTCCCGCTCTAGCCCCAATCTCTTCGGCGCTTGTTTTCTTGAGCTAATTTGTTTGTGCCAGGGTACGTCTTCTTTGGGCCTACGGGTGTTTTTTGTTTCATGGACTTTCCTACTTTTGCTGCAACATACATCCATTTAGCAACGGTTTTCTAGTGCATGTAGGTTTGTGCAGGGCTACGTCTTATTAAAACCTTTATTTGTATTTTCATTGGTTTCAAGGGGCTTTCTTAGTGTAACGGGGGCACCCTATAGGAAGATGGATCCTAAGGTTGCGACCGCACCAAAAGACTGAACGCAAAGTTCACAGAAGGTAAAGATAAAATAATTGAATCAAATGATAAAAGTTAATATCATTAAGCCAGAGCTTCACTCAATTCAAGTCTTCTCGAGAGGAGAGTTGGTTATCAGAGTAGAGTCCCGTTAGCCTTTACTTAAGTAGAATTACAAAGCAAACGACACCCATCCCTTCTCCGACCGTTAAGAGAGCTCCCTTATCCACTCTGGGATCATCTAACACATGGCCCTTCCGGAATTAACTTCAGGGCCTCTGGATAGCGCGGATAAGTTGAGTCCGTTCAATTATAAAGGTTTTCTGCAATGCATTTTGATTATGCCTACAGGAGAGAAAAACCTTTCCGATCGCCGTCTTGTCAATGGCCAACTGACAATCCGACTTTGGAATCAAACCTAGGTATGAGACTCAGTAGCCCTATAGCTTTTTCCGTCTATGCAAGCACTGCAGTCAACTGTGTCTACTTGGCCTATCGGCAGCTTTTCTTGTGACTGCGTAGCTCCCCCAGTAAGTGTCTTTACTGAGTTGGCTAAATGGGTGCTACCTATAGCGAACCGTTTAGGGATGACCTTAGGGGTGATAAGACTGAATGCCTCTTAGAGTCCTGTAACGTCCCTCAGTAATGGTATAGCGCCTGGGCTATCGTTGTGTAAGTAGTAGAGTTTCATCCGGACAAACTTCCGTTTATCCTCAAATCTCAGATATCTATTCCGGGGGAGCCCCATACCTCCTATAGGGATTATAGGCACCTAGAGTAGCCTCAGAAGGCCATCTGATGTCAATACGAACAACTTGCCCAGGTCGGCCGTCGCCCACCCCTATATATATCCTGCGGACACCATCAGGTCGGAAAGACGGCAGTGAATTTTACGGGGTTAGGCTGCCACCTTCGATTTCTCAGTTTTGTTAGGCTTTTACCAACTGTCACCCTTTCACACCCCTCGCAAGGGGCGAACGTGGGAGCCGCAAGGGGGTGTTGGACGCTCCAAAATCACCCCAACCACCCTAGGGTACTTGTAGTTGGATTTCGCGTTTCACGTAACGTTAGGGGAGTGTAACTTGAGGTCCACGATTTCACCCGCGATCCCCAAGGTAGGGTAACTGGGCCCAATAATGGTGTAAATCGCTGCAGAAGTCTGTGTAAGGCCCTTTTGCATTACCAGAAGATTCTGCGTAACTGACTTCTTTGTTACACGCGATTCCACGAGCTAGAAACACCTGGTTACACGAATGTAGCACACCCGGCGGTGTCTACACTGCTTACCATGTTTTCCTAGGGCTCCCTGTTACCCTGCCTAAGTGGTTACCCTGCCTAACTGAGGAGAAGGGTTACCCTATCCAGACGTTTACCCTGCCTAACCATGCTTCTGGGTTATCCTACCAAGACGGTTACCCTGCCTGAGTGTAGCTCCGGGTTACCCTGTCTAGCGGGGTTACCCTACCTAAGTTTGCACCAAGGTTACCCGGCCTTGCTAGGTTACCTTATTTAACTAGGTACCTAAGTACCCTTTCTTCATGAAAGGTACTTATGGTTGCTATGTCACTTTGCAAGTGTGTGGTACTGTTCCTGTCCACGTCCTAGTAGGACCACTGGCTGGGCTGAGGTTCGGTAAGCTATACCAACTGATCTAGGAGTCGTTACATTTATCTTTTTTTGCTTTTTTGCTTCTATCTGCGAAACATTTTCTTAATCCTGTCTAAGCTGTTTTACAGCTTCTCTAGATCCTATCCTGCAGTCCTAGATTTTAGTGTTCTTAATAGTTTTTTTTTTAGAATTCAGCCGGTGAGATATAAATGTTTTCTGAAACGCTAAACGTCCCATTTCTTCTTGATCTCGTCCTAGTATGTATAATCTAATCTTTTGAAAATCATAAGTTATACTATTTCAACTAAGTGACAAGGCATATAACATTGTGTCCCAGCAATCCTGAATAGATAGGCTTTATCCGGCGTGGAGCCATCCGTGCACGTAGTAATTGAGACTTTCGGCGGCCAAAAGGCTATAGCGTGGACTAGGAACATGCCAATGATTTACCCGGACCTTGGGCCCAAACCAAATCTGTGCTCTAGCATATAGCTCCTTCGTCCCCGGGGGACGCTGTGAGTTTATTCATCAATTGGAGACCTTTCACGCATCAATCCAATTCCTCCACACACTCTAAATATTTCATATACATAAAAATTATGATGGGAAATGAAAGCAGAGGTGAGTTCTGGCGTTCAGAGGCCAAAATGAGCTCACATAAACTTTTTATATGACACTTGACTACGTTACCAGTAGTCCCCCGAGCTCAGCCATCATCTTCGAGGTCTTCTGTATTCTTTGTAGAGAGTGGCACGCCAGCATGGGATAGACAACGACCTGTTAATTCATTTCTTGAGGAAGAGGAGCTTACAGATGTTGACGAGGATGATGTTCCCATTCGTCCCAGAAGGCGCGAAAAACGTCCTGCAGAACCACTGGTGGAGCAACAGCCACGTAGGATAAGGAGCCGGTTGAGATTTGTGTGTGAATCCGATAACCTTTAAAATTGCATGCTAATAAGGAAGTGCACTGAGGACTCCCCATCACCAGCTCTGAATGGCCTTTCACAAGGGCTTTCGTCACAGCAGCAGGCAGCACAATTTGCATTCAGGCCATCACAGAGTAGATTCGTCACACCTTTCACCCTTTGATGCTGTAGGAGAAGGAATAGTGCCGTCCCATTCAGAGCGTCGTATGGCTAATGTGGACTTTCCGGCGTCTGATATTGCAGTCCCGGTAACCGTATCATCAAAAAGCAATACCTTGCATAGGGAGGAGAGGATAATCTTTGAGAACGCAGCTATTATGGTACGGTACCACACATGGTTTGTTAATCCCTTTGTAAAGCCTGCCGAAAACGATACACTTCTCAAAAGCTATAGGATAATGGCAGCTACCAAGTTGGGTTGGAGAGACAGGGAGATTGGGAAGTCGGCAATGACTTTTGGAAATCTTTAAAATATCCCTGAACGTCCCCTTTGGGACAGTGAACGGCTAATTAGATACATTTAGTTGAAATCGAGGCAGTCCAGTGCAATGTCACACTTAGTTTCATAGTCCAAAAACACAGTTGAGGACCCTTATGACTTCACGCATAAAATACAGACTGAAATAAAGGCACGGGTTACCTCTTTGCGGGAAAATGACTGGTTCACATGCTATCCAAGTAAACAAGAGGTCAGTAGAACGCAGATTGTCCCCAAGGAGACGCGAAAAGGCTTTCCAAGGCAGGAATGTAGTTTCCGGTTTGCTGCGCCAGAGATACCAAAACTATTGTTTTATAAGTGGTACCGGGGTAGGAGAAAGCGTGAGAGGACCGATAAAACGTTTCTTAATCGTACTAACGACGTCCTAATATGCCTTACAACGGCCTGTATGTATCATGCTTTGAAGGTTTGGAGTTCCAGATATTATGTTCAGCCACCAGATTTCTCAGCTCTGACAGCACAGAGTTAGATATAACCTTTGAAGGTCCAAATTAGACGTTCTAAAGGTTATCGTACTCACTGAGAAAATTTAGATGTTTATCTCCGACAGCATGCAACCTGGCAAGGGCTGCCCCCAGAGGTTGAAGGAAACTTGTGGAAGATACAAAAAAGGGCATCAAGAGGATGCTACAGGATAGTGGGTTTGTTCAGGATCAGGAGTCTCGCTTCCCACTTGCGGATAAGGAAGCTGCGGCATATATGGAGTTGGAAATTTTAGCGGATGAGGAAAGCGTGGTGGAGGACAATAATTCCGAACCAGAAGATGGGGATGAGTTTGAGGCTCTAGAGGCGGGGTGGGTTGAGCACGAATAACGTCCTATTCGTAATAAATATAGTATTAAAATAAAATAAATAAATAATTGGAAATATTTATTGATTTATAATATACTACTTAAACTTAGACTACAACCCAATTGGAAAAACTAAAGCTCAGTGAAGGTCGCGTAGAGCCGGGCAAAGGCCCCTAAGAGCCGTGAAGAAAGCACGACTACGGCGAGATATTGAAGGAATGCAACGAGGCAATGGTGCTGCAACAGAGAAACAAATTTAGGAACCGGATAGTCTTATCATAATACCGTGGGTCAGGCAGTCATAGGGTAGAGTTGAGAAGTGGAGGGATGGACGCCACAGCAAGCATCATAGATGAAGAGACGAGCGACAGCGGGAAAAGGACGAGAATCGTCCACGTAAGTATTGAATACGCGAGGAGAAGTGGTGGTGTGGAATTAGGTCTAGGTGTAATGGTGAAGGGAAGGGGAGAAATAAGCGCGGGTAGTGAGGAGCAAGAAGACAACAAGAGAAGGTGAGTTTGGGACGTTCAATGGCACAAAGGGTTTGTCAATAGCTGAGCGTAATAGGAATGTGTGAAGCAATGCTGGGGGGAGCGCATTTAGGCCGTAGGGAGGCATGATTGAGTCGTGGGGCAAGTGTCCATAACGGAACAATCCAGGAGAGGGAGGTAGGGCCGGATAAACTAGGGTGGATGAGTCCAAGCATGATTGGACCGCGCAACAGCTCAAAAGGGACAGACAACGTCCTGAGTAACCCGGATGGCAAAGAAAAGAGTGGGTAAAAAGAAAATACCACAAACGCAGGAGCTATCAGGAGTTGTGGGTCATGGATACAAGATACAACAACTTGAGTTTTATAATTTGGCCACCCATCCCTCACATGCCTCATCAGGGATAGGGGGAAGAAGCTGACTTTGGCCGATGTAAGAAATATACAAATGAAACGAAAAGAAGAATTTCAACAATGGTGGCTACAAATGTCGATGCCCTTGTTGCATGGGAAATTGAAAAAGAAAACCAGATCAACTTGATCAAGCACCTTCTAGGGAACAACTCTACCTTTGTTCGACAACAGGAAATGCCTAGCAAAGAATTTTGGAACCTGGAGATACGGCAATAATACTGAAATCTGTGGAGACTAAATGGACTTGGATGCGAGCAAAAGATGCCCACAACTAAACATCTCCCGATCAGAATATCAAGAAGAAGGGACAATAACCTTTGCCTGAGATACGCGCGACTAGGGCACAGATTCAGTGATTGCCATAATGCAAGAGATAAGTAGGACTATACCTGGCAGTTCAACAGTAAGACTAACAATAACTGCTGGAAACCTTGAACCAACCTGTGCAAAATGGAGACTACAGAGACCGATGATCAGTCGGGAAACGAAGAGATTCCCTAGAAATAGATGTGGTGCGGGACAAGACAACTAAAACCAGTGGAATCGGCAACATCTAGATGGTAATTCTAAACACGTATATAGTGGTACAAGAAAAATACCATGCCATTGTCAAAATGCAATTCCATGGCTAGGACTAGACTCATATGATTAAAAGCATCATAGACTCAGGTGCTAGATGAAACTTTATCTATAAAGAGTTCTGTCTTCCAATGACACAGCATAAGAATGAAGAAAGTAAAAGAAATAAGGGAAATCTAATTTGCGGATGGGGAGCCAAGGGCTATGTGACCTATTACCCATATAGCGGAAGTACATATGGACATTGGTAGCCCTAGGGAAGTGGCAATCTTCTAAATGGCATATTTGCCCAACCAGGAGGAAGTTTTACAGCTGCCATGGTTAAGAAAACACAACCCCTAGATCGACTTGGAAAGCAACAAGTTTACTTTCGAGAGCGACAGGTGTACAATGGTTTGCCTAGAAAGCTCACTGGCAGTGGATCTAGTCCCTGTAGCTGAAGCCTAGGAAGAGAATTAAACTACGCAATTCTCCCAGATTCAGGGCAACGATGTCCAGAACATCAAAATACAAAGAGAAGACATAACATCAACAATCCCTACTAAGGGATCAGCAAGGGCAGCAGGACAGAACCTATATGCGAGTGAGAAAGTTACGACATTGGCAAAAGACCAAAAACTGGTTAGTACCGGGATAGCCATCAAACAACCGTAGGGCACCTATGTGCGGAATGCTCCAGCCAGTAGGTTGGCAGTGAAACATCTGGTTAATGCCAATGCGGGAGCAATCGACGCCGAATACACTGGTGAAATCAAGTTTCCACTGGTGAACCTGGGAAAGATGATTATACCATTGAGCCAGGAAGTAGAGTCGCATAGTAAATCCGTGAAAAGATTGTCATAGGACAATGTGAAGATGTGGTGCAACTGGCTCCCACTTTGAGAGGAGAAGCAGGGTTTAGAAGTCATGACAAACCGGAAGGCCAAAGAACTGAGATCAACAAGATGTTTGCCACCAACTTCGGCAAGTTCAATCCAAGGGGAAAAATCACCGGAATCCTCAGACGGCATTACCAGGCAACTTAGCCTAGCAGGATCAAAGCGATCAACATCAGCACCTATTGGCCATCAAGGCTAAAAAAGGAATAGAGGAGGAGAACACACGGAATATTGTAACAAGCAAAGATCATCGGTATTTTGGATATGTTGAAGGAAGCAGAGGAAACGCAGCTAGTATCGCATCGAGCAAAGGTAGATTTAGAAATCAACCTTAAGAAAGGAGAACCGGTACCAGTAAGAAATCCATACCCATTGGAAGAAAAAGAACCGTAGGAACTAATAGAATATGTCCTTGTCAACAAAAAGCGTGGCTGGATCTGAGACGCTTATCCAAAGGAAGGATCTCTAATCCTGTTTGTCAAAATGAAAGAGGGCAAACTACGACTATTCGTCAATTTCAGAGGACACAACGAAGTCACCAAGACGGACTGATACCCTCTACCACTGATATGGGAGTCCCTGGATAGGCTCAGGACAACCAAAATATTTTCCAAACTTGATATCCAAAATGCTTACTACAATATCAGAATCAACGAAGGAGATGAATGGGAAACAACATTTACGATAAAATATGGTATATACGAATATACTGTTATGCCCTTTGGACTCAGGAACACCCTAGCAGCCTTTCAGAGATGGGTAAACAGAATCATGATCTGATTCCTGAATTTCAGTTGTATTATCATCTTAGACGATATTTTAATATACTTGAAAAACCAGGTACATCATCGAAGTCGTGTTAGAAATATCCCAGCAGCCTTACGAATGGAAGGACACACACTGAAGCCATCCAAATGTGAGTTTCACAAAGAGAGAAAAGAATACATAAAATTCATCCACGATTGAGACGGACTCAGTGTTAATCCTGTCAAAACGGAAGCAAAATGGGGATGGAAACCACCCGAAATAAACAATAGCATACAGTACATTATGGGATTCTGCAATTTCTATCGCTGATTCATAGAAGGGTACAGCTGTATCATCAAACCCTTATATTTGCGCTCACCAAAAAAGTGGTGAAATGGAATAGGACAGACCAACAATGACAGGCATTCGTTGAACTACGCCGATGCATAACTTCTGCACCACTCCTGGTACATTATGATCCAGAGGAAGAGATCACATTAGAAACCAATGCATCAAAAATATGTATGCTCTAGCATATTATCACAAAAAGGGAAGGATCAAAAATCGCGACCAGAGGCATACCAGTCGAAAACGATCTCACCCTTAGAATGCAATTATGACATACACGACAAGGAGCGCTTAGCAATTGTGCAAGTTCTAATAGTATGGAAAAGATATGCAAAAGGGAGTCAACATCAAGTACTGATACATTAGGACTACAAGTACTTGGTATACTTCACCACTACAAAAGAACTAAACAAGCGACAAATTCGCAGGAGCGAAACACTTTGCCAATACAATATCAAGAAACAAGATTGACCTAGGAAACTAGGAGGAAAGCCAGGCGGCCTAACGACACTAGTCGATGACATTCCTGGAAAAAATGACCAAAGGATTCAACAGAAACACAGAATCCTACTATCAAGGGAATTCTACTTTGAAACAAAGGAAGTAGTCGAGTTTACTGAAGACAACGCAGGAATCCGCGATGCAAGGAAAATCGAAATACAGATAAGTGCAATCCACAATGGACTGGCAAGAGGAGACAAGCAGATGAAAGAGATTGTACTTAATCCATGCCAAAGGAAACAAGGATACCTCTGGTATCAAGGAAATATTTGGGGCCCAGAAGAAGAAGTGATAAGGAAAACGATAATAAGACAAAACTATGATACACTAACAGGAGGCCATTCGGGAACAAGTAAAGCTACCGCCCTTCTAGCCAGGCAATAAAACTGGCCTAAGATTCGCGAGGACATAAAATGATATGCAAAAAAGTGGGATACCTGCCATAGGCGAAAGGCAATCCGGCATGCACCATATGGATTACTGCAGCCAAACAAAGCATCACACCAACTATGGAAATCCATAGCAATGGACTGTATCTCCAACCTTCTGATATCAGCCGCCTAAGATTCCATACTGGTGGTAAACGACCGATTAACCAAAATAAGTCCTTTCATACCTTGCAATATGGACATGAATACTAAAAACTTTGTGCAAATATTCCTTGGTGAAATATTTCGCATATATGGTCTCCCACAGGATATTATCACGGATCGAGGAACCTTGTTAAAATCAGACCAAGGGAGAGAAACGAGGATATCATTAGGGACAGAAAACAGGTTGAGTTCCGCTTTCAATCCTCTTACTGATGGACAAACGGAAAGGACAAATCGGATACACGAACAATACCTACAAGCCAAGATCAACAATGAACAGGACGACAGGGCCGACCTACTACCATTGGCAGAATTCGCATACAACAAGGCAAGACCAGAAACAATAATAACCATACCATTTTCTGCGAATCATGGTTACCACCCGGAGCATCTGGCTGTTGGCCTCATAATTCCAAAAGAAAGAACATATAAGGTAGAAATGGGTAAGCTGGACAGTATCCTAGATCAGCAAATGGTCTGTGCCAAGTTCAGACAGAAGGAAAATTACCATTAGCAGAGAAAACCTAATCCAAATCTCAAGTCAGGCAACATGGTCTGGTTACTGCCAATGAACATCAGGACCATAAGAGAATGCAAGAAGCAGGACTACAAGAAAATGGGACCATTCAATATCCTTACGAAGATGGGCATAAGTCCCTATAAATTGGCCTTGCCCAAACAGATAAAGGTCCTCAACACCTTCAACATCTCACTCATTGAACCCTATCACAACAATCAATTCCCTAAACAAAGTCAATCACCAATACCTCCTATCGAAATAGAAGGAGAAAGCGAGTGCTAACTGGAAGAAATCATTGATTCACAGATACAGTGAAGACGGACACAATACAGAGCCAAGTGTGCTGGTTATCCACCTGAAGACAAACACGTGGTAGCCTGCAGAGAATTTCAATAATGCCAGCATCACAGTTGAACGTTTCCATCAGTAGCACCCAATACAAACCCTGCATAGGGTACAGTTAAGATCGAACCTGTGGAGGACCAACCAAAGGAATAAATGACCTGTGCACCCAGCGACGGACACTGCGATAGCCAAATAGCTATAACACCAACCAGCCCCGCTTATGCAATACAGGAAGAAAGACAAAACATGCAGAATATACCACTTTTTCATGAACTGCCTACTATGAAGACTACTGCCACCATTATTTAAGCGTTAAGGAAGGATCTAATTGGTTTCCTATACAACCCAAAATACGCAAACAACAACAACCCAACAAGGATACATCCTGGATCCACTGCTTTTAGGACAATTGCAATGGATATCGACACAACATGATCGATGCTGGGTACTACACAAGACGCACTGGGGAAGCGGCACATCAGAGTGAAAAAGATGCAAGCCTAGGGAAATTTAAAGCAACAGTGAGGACACAGTTGAAGGGAGAGGGGGGTGGAAACATTGCAACAGATACTAGTCCATAGGTTGGATGCATGGAAGGACAAATTGGGGATTACAAAACTCACGTGGTACTGGCGTAGCTACAATTCGGAACCTAACACACGATGCACATACCTGCCAGAGGATGATGGCAGACTGAGATCAAACCAGGAGAACTGCAAGCCTAAGATTGGAAGAAGTCAGCCAAAGTTGGCAGCACGACGAATATCAAGTTAGGTGTTAGGCACATGTGGATGAGGCACTGAATTCAGTACTGCATTCATACGAAAAATGCGTTGAAAACCTACTCATACCCCTCCGGCACCGTTGTTGGGCCCGAACGCCACCTGTGGCACCTATGGCAAAAACGTCCCCTCACCAAAAAGTCATAAATTGGCAACCCACTCATAACACCATATACGTCGCTGCCGTCATGGTCTAAGGGTATAAGGTCACGTGGTCCATCACGAGGTCACGTGTTCAACTCCCAGGTCTAGCAGGGTTTCTGGTTGAATGAGATATTTTCCTCCAAACGGGTTTGCATCTGCAAACCTTCCTGTAAGACGATAACAACACCCCGACTGAGGGATTATTGCCCGACTTCCAAGAAGAAGACTCTGTCTTAAAATAGCAGGTCGAACGGAAGAAATCAGTCGGTTGGTTAAAGAGTTATGAGCGATATTATCCTATGAGACTATCGGACGACTGAGGTCGCCGATGCATGGCGACATGAGCATTGATCACCTCATATATGGATAAAGGTCTACAGATCGGCAGACTCCCATTGGAGGATAGGACGCTATCATTCTGATAAATAGGCCTGGTGACCAAAGACCAAAGGTGTGAGACTAAGTTCTCAGGGTCAAACAGGTTTCGCACCTGGGAAACAATGTAGAAAAGGTCTTCGAAGTTGTAAAGCCGTGGGATCAAGGTCACAGAGTATAAATACCTGGGCAGTCCCCGGTCTTAGCTAGAGCATCAAGCAACGGAGAAGAGATCTTATCAATATCATAAGTTTTACTCAGAAATCTTTACGTACGAGCCTTCCTAGACAATCTCGGTTTTCAAAGAATAATTTAAGCCTAGTTTGATTCGCATGGCATTAGAATCGGCTACCCTTAACAGTATATTGATATTTCTCCTTGTTACCAAGGCTCTTTACATGACTACTGGACACCTCCAAGTCATACCTCAGGAATCACATAAGCTCATAGCTGATGCCACACTCCACGACGAGTTTCTGCTCGAACCACGTCCCTCGAAATATATCTCTTCATTTGAAGAAATACTTGAGAACTCCCTCTTGGAGGTTCAATTCTATATACCTCCTGAACCATCCTGGATCACCGACCCCCTACTCATTGCCACCGAATCAGAGATACAAGAAATCTATGATCACTTCTACGGTCCAACCTTCTTGTGGAAACCGTTCCAAGACTACGATACTGAAGAAGAAGGAACCTCCAGTTCTTTAAGCTTTACGTCTCCCTCCTTAACACCATCTCTTTGGAGACTAGGAAAAAATCGGGAGTCCCAATAAAACGTGATGTCACGACAATTGACTGTAGACACGGATCAATCCATGTCGGACATAGAATAAGTTTCTCTGGTTGGAAGCGACCATGCACCTGGACGTTCCATGTCACCTTTGGCACTCCACCACCTGTCACAGCCAAGTGGAGTCAGAAAGTCAGCCCCAGGAACTCGAGCAAGCACTCCCTGTCCCCCCGACGCCAGAAATCCAGCTCTGGATAGATTAGCGGAATGCATAGGCCAGGTAATGAGCGACTAGACCGTACCCTCCAGGAATCGGTTGATGTGCAACATATGGCATACCGTGAACTATCTGGTCAAGTTCAGGATCAGGCAAACCAACTCCAACACCATTCTGAACGGATAACCCGTGGAGAGCACATCATTGGCGAAGAGTTGAAACAGGTCAATTCGGGACTTGAAATGTTAGCAACTGAAACCGCCGCACTTCAAGATGCAATCACCAAACTGCTGGAGGCAAAGTTGCGGGCACAGGAAGAATGGGCTGCACACCATGAAGCGGTAAGTACCCAACTTCATGCTAACATTGGGACAACAGGACAAGAGTCGCTGGATCGAGACCGGCAGCTAGAACAGGCTTTGGCGAAGCAAAAAGCGGAACTCCTTCAAAGACAAGTGGCCGCACAAACAGAACATAAACGGACCAGAGAGGAGTTACGAGGACTTCACCAGTGCATCGAACAGGAGCGGGCGGAAAGGGAGGCCTATGTGGTCAGGCAGAATACCGCATCCGAGCAACTTAATCGAATGTCGACTCGGATGAATGAAACTTTGATGCAACTACAAGTGGCGAGGAACACACCAAGCGTGTGGGAAACAGTGGTACCACAGCCAGTGGAAAACCCAGGCTTGGAAAAACGAACCATGGCCGATGGCGGAGAAGAGTTCCGGTTCATCCCCTGTAGAGACAAGGGAAAAGCCGTGGATCGAGGTGACTGAAACGCAATTGGCGGAAAGGAACTACCTCCGCCTCCTCCTGTGAATGCACTCAACCCAGGAGACGATGACCCGGGGTCAGAAGACGGAGGTGGCCCCTCACGAAGAGGGGGTTAGCCATCACGAAGACCCTTACCTGGCCGAAAGTTCGAAACCGAAGCAGATGCATGGGTGGACCGACTGGGGCCAGCATTATCCAGGACTAACCGCCGACAAGCGGACCCACCTTTCAAGTTTTAGAATAAGCCTACCCAGGATGTACGAGTATGGTTATTAAATTGTGAGGACCACTTTGGGAGAAACCCATGACAATGGGAAAATGATGAGGAACGCATCAAGTATGCGTTAGGAAGAATGGAAGGAACTGAGGTCGCACCTTTCTAGAATCCTTATTCAAAGAAAATGACTGTAGACCTCGGATTCCCCAAACATGAGGGTTATGATTTCTGGTTCACATTCCGGGCCGAAGTTACGGAACGATTTTCGGTACTGAACAAGGCACTAAATGCCTTAGCCGAGATGGAGAAGGT
The DNA here is from genome assembly GCA_003316355.1 of Tuber calosporum. Classification (NCBI taxonomy): domain Eukaryota; kingdom Fungi; phylum Ascomycota; class Pezizomycetes; order Pezizales; family Tuberaceae; genus Tuber; species Tuber calosporum. The sequence continues at coordinate 67,604 of QFET01003981.1, forward strand.
TAAGTATACAGTGGATATAGAGAAGTATCTCCTCACCATGGAAAACCACAACATCGAGGCAGAAGTATCCAGTATTGCTTGGAGAACCATAATTTAGCGACAACTTCCTATCAAGGCCATGTGTACGCTATCACAAGAAAATCATGACCTGGATAGCGAATGGATCACGGCAGTCCGCCGGGTCACCAAAGCGGAAGAATCATTCAAGGAACAACAAGGGCTATTCTGAAGAATAACGTAGGAAAAAGTGACTTTCAGAAAAGAAAACGGGAGGAGGAATCCAAACCTAGCAAGACCACTGCTGCGATTAAAAAATGGAATACCTATACGGCAGCAGAAAAGGCTGCCTACAAATTGAAAAAACAAGCTGAAAAAGGGAAAAAAGCCCCTGCTGAAGGAAGGGTTGAGCACACGAATTGGATCGAAGCTCATAAAGGAATCCCTAAGGACAAAATTGAAGAACGAAAGAAAGCCAACCAATGCACTCGTTGCACGGTGGCCAACCATACTTGGAAATTCTGTAGAAAACAGGCCCAGGTATCGGTTATAGGGCAGAAAAGGGGAAAATTCAAAGCCCAATATCGACGACCCCAAATAACAAAGTGGCAATCAGAACCTACGACTAGGGTGAACCAAGTCAACCAGCCCAGGATTTGGGAACTGGACGACAAGGATGAAACCTAACTAAGGGTTTCAGGCACTTGCAGCGATTGCGACCGGGTACTGGGTTATGGACCCCTTACCGAAACTGAAATCAACAAGGGGGCTCAACCTCTGCAAGGTCCTACTTGCAGGTATTCCAGCGGCTTAGTTGGTATCATTCTGCATTCGTTGCAGAAGGCCACTAGTTCGATTCTCGCGGGCGGCAGTATTTATCAAGAGAGATAATATTTGACCAGCCTAAGCGAAAATCTACAAGACAAGACTATGGCTGTCGAAAATACCAAGTGGGCTGCTAATGCGTAATGTCCTAACGTAATGGTCCATGTAGCGTACTTTTCAAGGCATTTCCTACCTGGAAGGAGACCCGTATGTCTTGTGGTTCCTAAAAGCCTGACGGCTAAGGAGTACCCAGACCAGAAATGAAAATGGAGGAAACGAGGCGATGCGTGAAGAATCCAGGGAGCCCGAATACGCTGATATAGTCGAAACGATACGAGTGTGGCTCATGTGAAGACAAAAGCGTGGTCTGAGAAGGGCAAATGGCAGGTGTATGGGAACCCTTCGGCATGGGGTAAAGACCGCTAGTAGAGGGCTGCCCAGTATACCAAAGATAGAGATTTTAGTTTGTCTGAGGAGGCTTAAATAGCCGAAACCGTACGGGCATGGTAACAAATACCCTAGGTTACCACAACTACGAAAATGTCATACAAAAGACCTACACAGGCCCCTAGCGGCCCTAATGAAAGAACTAAGACTGAAGCACCAGCCGCGCCTTATTATTCATGCCCAGAAGGCAGGGCAACTATCGAAGCAAAAGGAGAACGAATCCCGATCCGTGTTTTATTAGACTCAGGATCTAACATATTCCTAATTAACCAAGAACTGGTTAATAAACATCGCTTAACATACCACACCCGCACAAATAGCTTGGACATTTACACCTTTAAAGGAACCACGGCAGCAAATGGGGGCAAACACTACACACATCTTATTCTCTTGGAGATCGGAAGCAATGCACACCGATGTCACATTTCTTGTGAAATTGCCAACGCTGGCAAATAAGACCTAATCATCCCATTTGGATGGTGGCATACAGAGCACCCCATAAGGCACGTTGAGGATGCGCAAAAATGCATATTTAAAGACGAGAAATGCCATAGTCATGTTAATGATGAAGGCATAGACGTGGGATTTGAATGGGACGAAACTGTAGCATATGACCCTGAAGCACGACACATTGGAAAAATCGAAATAGCACCCACTCCGGAGTCAAAAGAAATTCTGCAAATACCTCAGGAATACCATGAATTTAAGAGGGTTTTTGAACCAGACATGGCAGAGAAACTAGCAGGAAGAAGAATGTTTGAGCACGCCATTGACTTGATAACCAGCCCGGTACCGCCATGGGGCCCGATATATCCAATGTCTGCCCACCAGCTGGATTTGCTTCGCAATTACCTGCAGAAAATGCAGGATCAAGGGAAAATCGTGGAAAGCAAATCTCCAGCGGGGGCTCCAATCTTATTTGTCCCTAAACCAGATGGTTCAATGAGGTTATGTGTGGACTACCGCCAGTGCATAAGCTAACAGTAGCCAACAAATATCCACTACCCCTAATGAGCGAGCTCCGCGACTGCGTGGCAGGCGCTCAAATATTCACTAAGCTCGACTTAAATGACGGCTATCACCTCCTAAGAATAAAGCAAGGAGACGAGTGGAAAACATCTTTCCGGACCTGATACCGCCACTTTGAATACAAAGTAATGCCATTCGGACTGGTAAAGGCACTAGCCACATTCCAGGCCATGGTGAACAAAATTCTTCACAAATTTTTGGATCATGGAGTGGTGATCTACCTAGACGACATCCTAATTTACTCCAAGTCAGAGAAAGAAGACGTTGACTTGGTCATGAAGGTACTCTCTCGCTTGGAGGAATATGATCTAGCAGTATCGACCACCAAGTCAGTTTTTCGTGTCTACACAGTGGAATTTTTGAGGTATATTGTGGCAATTGATGGAGTCACCATGAGTGAAAGAAAGGTCGAAAGCATAAAAAATTGAAAGGCACCAAGGTCGGTCAAGGAGGTGCAAATATTCATTGGCTTGGCCAATTTTTACCGACGTTTCATTAAGGATTTCTCAAAAGTCTCCAAACCAATAACTGAAATGTTGAAGGGCGACCCCAGAAAATTAGGCTGGGGGCCAGAACAAGATGCAGCCTTTGAAGAACTTAAGAAAGGATTCATCTCTGCCCCTATACTCTGTCATTTCTACCCTGACAGAGAAACAATAGTGGAAACAGATGCTAGCAATTTTGCGCTGGGATGTGTCCTCTCACAGTTTAAAGACAAAAAGCTACATCCGGTGGCTTTCCACTTACGGAAGCTGAGCCCAGCAGAGCGAAATTATGAGTCCCATGATAAGGAACTATTGGCGATTCTGGAAGCATTTAAAGAATGGAAACAGTACCTGGTCGGAACAGAAAAACCAGTGACTGTGTACACTGATCACCAGAATCTACAGAACTTCATTACAACTAAGGTATGGAACCCATGGTAGATACGATGGGCTCAGCAACTAGCCAACTACAATTTCAAGATTAACTACCGACCGGGAAAACGAGCCGGAATGCCAGATGCACTAGGCCTACGGCTGGAGCACCTTCCGGAGGAGGGAGCTGCGCATAGCGAACAGTCAATACTCAAGCCTTCTCACTTCTAAATCACATTGGTGCACTTAAATCAACCAGAAAGGGAGGAAAGAATAATTGGCACAGAGTCGACTGATTTATTGCGAATAAAATTGCTGTCTCCAAAATCACGAATGCCTACAAAAGGGTTCAGACTAGCAGCCGGACACGACCTGTACGCACTAGAGGACTTTATAATTCCTGCCAAAGGGCAAAAGTTGGTGGAAACGGGAATTTCTGTTGGATTTTACTAAAAGGAACATACGCCCGGTTGGCACATCGCAGTGGAATGGCCGCCAAATTTGGGATCAGCATTGGTGGAGGAGTAACCGATGCTGATTACACTGGAGAAGTCAAGGTTATCATGATGAACCATGGAAACCAAGATTGCCAGGTTCGCAAAGGGGACCGAATGGCACAAATGATCATGAAGAACATACACATGGCGCAAGCGATGGAAGTGGACGGACTAGCAGATACTGCAAGGGGCAAAGGCAGATTCGGAAGCACAGATGTTTCACCGAGACGATCAGCTGCAACAAAGACCTGGGTAGTGGTTGCATACTTGCATGCGGACCAGGTCGAAAATGAGTTTCTCGATGAAACAGACCATCAAGCAAGACAAGGCAAAGGGATACTCCTAATGTCTAATACGATAATGTCCAAGGTTGATATTAGGAAATATGACCAGACATTATTGAATACCATCAAAGAGGCAGGCCAGAACGGTCAAGACTGGCAGGAACGCAAGCGAGAATTGGAAACGTTAACCGATGAGGGCAAACCATAACCAAGTCAATGGACAGTAACTGAAGGACTGATATACTATAAGAATCGCTTATATATTCCAGACAACGAACAGCTGCAGACAACTATAGCTAAAGGTTGCTACGACTCCTAAGTAGCTGGTCACTTTGGACAGGAGAAGACTCTGGAAATTATTACCTTAGACTTTTATTGGAAAGGGCTGACAGCTTGGATAAATGACTACATATGGTCATGCGATGAATGTCAACATAATGAATCCCCACGACATGCTCGGTTTGGTCTGCTACAGCCTCTAGAAGTACTGTTCGCAGTCTGGTCATCCATATCGACCGACTTCATCAGACAACTACCAGAATCACAAGGAAGAACACAAATCATGGTAGTCGTGCATCAGTTTACAAAGATGGCGCACTTCATAGGTCCGGAAAGCAATGCAACGGTAAAGGAAGTTGCAAACATATTCTTGCGGGAAGTCTAGAAGCTAGATGGTCTTCCGGCAGAAATCATATCTGACATGGATGCAAAATTCTTGTGGGAATTCTGGGAATCCCTATTCAAAAGCCTGGGAATAAAATGAAAGATGTCAACAGCTTACCACCCCCAAACTGATGGACAAACTGAAAAAACCAACCAAGTGCTGGAAGGATATCTTAGGAACTTTGTCAATTATGATCAAACGGACTGGTACCAGTTGCTCCCACTAGCAGAGCATGCCTACAATAATTCGGTAACAAATGCTCATGGCATGTCACCCTTCTACGCAAACTATGGATTTCACCCGCAAACAGAATAGATGAAGGAATGTGAAGCCCAAAGCCCAGGCGCTCTTCGATATGCACATTGGATGAAAACAATACACTAACAGGCCAGAGAGGCGTTGGAACAAACACCGGAAAATATGAGCAAATATTACAACCGCAAGGCTAAGCAGCAACCAGACGTCAAGGTTGGAGACCTGGTTATGTTAAATGCAAAAAACATACGTACCAAGCGGCCCTCGAAGAAGCTCAGCCCAAAGCTGTATGGCCCCTTTAAGGTATTGGAAAAAAGGGGACAACGTGCCTATAAACTCGAAATATCACTAAGGTGGAAAATCAACCCGATATTTCATATATCACTGTTGGAACCCTATCGAATATCCAATCGACTAGCAAGGGAACTGCCTCCCCGCGAGCCAGAAGAAATCGATACAGATTTTGAACAGGAAATCGAAAGAATCGTGAAAGTGTGAAATAATCTCTTATACCCGACGCGTGAGAGGTCGGAAGCGACAGATGCGTGAGTTACGGTATTTAGTGATGTGGACTGGGTGTCATGAAGATTAAAATACTTGGGAACCACCAGACCACTTAGAGCATGCACAGGAGTTGGTGGAGGCATTTCATTGGGAGAATCCGGATATGCGAAAGCGGGCAGATGTTTAATGACAAGGAAAAGGTTTTCCTAGCTTGGCCAAGGAAACGCGTTAGGTTTTTTACCCTACCAAGTCGAGTTCCAAAAGTGGGAGTTAATTCTTTTTAATTTTTAAAATTTTATTGTTTTATTTTTTAGATAAAAAGGTAAAGCGAAATGAGGGTAACACCTACAAAAGCGATTCGAGACGAATCTTCGGAGGAGGGAGCTCATGTTAGGCCCATGTGTATGAGGCACTGAATTCAATACTGCATTCATACGAAAAATGCGTTAAAAACCTACTCATACCCCTCCAGACCTGTTGTTGGGCCCGGACGCCACCTGCGGTACCTATGGCAAAAACGTCCCCTCACCAAAAAGTCATAAATTGGCAACCCACTCATAACACCATCTACATCGCTGCCGTCATGGTCTAAGGGTATAAGGTCACGTGGTACATCTCGAGGTCACGTGTTCTACTCACCAGTCCTGCAGGGTTTCTGGTTGCATGAGATATTTTCAACCAATCGAGTTTGCATCTGCAAACCTTCCTGCAAGACGACAACAATGCTCCGACCCTGGGTTCATTGCCCAACTTCCAAGAGGAGGACTCTGTCTTTCAATAGCAGGTTGAAGGCAAGAAATCGGTCGGTCCGTTTTAGAGTTATGAGCGATATTATCCTATGAGCCAATAGGACGACTGAGGTCGCCGATGGATGGTGACATGAGCATTGATCACCTCATATATGGATAAAGGTCTACAGATCGGCAGACTCCCATTGGAGGATAGGACGATATCATTCCGATTAATAGCCCTGGTGACCGAAGACCAAAGGTGTGAGACTAAGTTCTCAGGATCAAACAGGTTTCGCACCTGGCAACACTGTAGAAAAGGTCTTAGAAGTTGTAAAGCAGTGGGATCAAGGTCGCAGAGTATAAATACCTGAGCAGTCCCCGGTCTTAGCTAGAGCATCAAGCAACGGAGAAGAGATCTTATCAATATCATAAGTTTTACTCAGAAATCTTTACCTACGAGCCTTCCTAGACAATCTCCGTTTACAAAGAAAAATTTAAGCCTATTTAGATTCGCTTGCCATTAGAATCGGCTAGCCTTAATATTAGGGAGGTGGAAGAAGAATTGCGCGGGTTAGGAAGTAGTTTGATGGGGACAGGACGTTGAGCCTGAACGGACTCAGGCTGATCGGAGAGGAGAGCAAAGGTCACCATTGGTGTCTAATCAACGCAGGATCTCACAAGGCTGCTGGTTATGTATCATAAGTCTGGTAAACTTCACACTTTGACTCATTAGTAGTCATGGAGTTTCACATGAGGCACACTAGTGCAATGATTGTTATATTATAATTTGGTGATCGTGCATATTACCCACACTTGTGATTCATATGGGGCAAAGATTATCGCACTTGACTCATAATATGAGTCACGGGTTTCGCACATATGACCACATTAGGGCACATGACTTGTTTTATGAGTTTTGATTGGTTTGGCACGCTGCGCAGTTGACTCATAGGATTCAGCTGATGGATTTCATAGTATGACTCAATATGAGTCATACCAAGAGTGTGACTCATAGATATGAGTTACCAGGGTTAGGGTTGCGGGAAGAGTACCTAAATAAGGACCTCTAGGTGGCCTGTAGTTAGACTCGCTTCGCTTCCAATATTTTCCTGCTCCAACATTTTGCACCACTACGTGTAACGTGTACACGGTGCCCACCCTCCCAC
>QFET01003982.1:0-14130 GCA_003316355.1 Tuber calosporum
CTTCACGCAACCATCTAAGTTCTTTCCTATACAATTACTTTACCTCTTTACCGTTCCAGTCCCCTATTGGTGTTGTGCGATAGGAACCATAGGGTTCAGCTATCAAGACAACGTAGGCATAGACCTAAGAGCAATAGTGGAAATCCGCCTAGTACAACTCGTTGCAATAGTACTCCTACCCTGATGGCTGAGATTAGCGCCACGCCCCATCCCGGACTATAACAACGGCCCGGTCAGAGTCATCCAACCCAAAGAGAAGTAGTTACCTGTTGCAGAACCAGCTTACAGCATAGGATCATAACAGAAGTAGGGAAGATAAACAAGTAGAGGAAATATTATCAAAGCCTCCCTTGATGTCAAGGAAGAGGGTAGAGGGCTTGAGGCCTGCACGTTGTAGTAGGCGGACTTCGTGTGTGAGGGCAGCACATGCGTCAAAGGTGCTTAGGCCAGGAAGCGAGCCGCATTTGTTAGGGTGGATGAGGCCAACAGTGTGGGCCATTAGCGAGAGGCGGGTTGCCATTATCCTATCCAGAATTTTGGAAATACTTTCTAGGAGGAAAATGACCCGAAAGTAGGAGGGGGAGTTGTAATCAGCTTTGCCGGGCTTGGAGAGGAAAATGCCATTGGCTTTTTTAAGGGAGGAGGGGTGGAACCCATAGGTCAGCAGGGGACTTAGGAGGGAGGTGAGGAAGGTGGGGTTGATATTGTTGATCCTCTTCCATATACCATAGGGGATCAGGTCGGGCCCATGGGCTGAGGTGTTGGAGTATTTGCGAAGGGCAAGGGAGACTTCCGGTTTCTGAAGTGGCAGGAAGTCCGCGAATGGTTGAAGGATGGATGGCGAGGGTTGGCGGTCTTTTGGTGGAAAAAAATTATGCACGAGGGAGGTGTTGACTTCCACGGGTGTCGTGGCATTGGGAAAGGAGGGCAACCGGTCTGCAGTGCACCCACTTGCGATCCTGCGGGCAGCCCACACCGATTTGGAGTCAAAGGAGGCAAGGAAGGAGTTGCAGTATGATGCTTTAGCCTTTTTAATAGCCTTGAAATACGCAAGGTGGGAGGCCCGGGCGCTGTCGGAAAGGGTGGTAGAGGACGACATGTGTTATATTCTTGCCTCCCTGTTGAAAGCTTGGCGCAGCAGTGATAGCTCAGCTGTCCACCATGGCTTTGACCTGAAGCAAGGACGTTTGTTTGGAGTATGTAGAGCTAGGATGGAGGTGATGGTGCGCAGGTGGCGATCGAACCAAGCATTAAGTGAGGTCAAGCTAGGGAGCGGGGGAGGAGGTGGGACTGCTAGATCCTTGATGAGAGGGGGGAGTGTGTGCCAATCCGTTTTGGTACAGTTAGGAGGGGGTCAGGCTGTCGTAGGAAAGGCGTGGAAATGGTTATTGAGATTGGTACATGGTCAGAACCAGTCAGTGAGAGGGTGACACCCCATCAGATAACAAAGGGGGCAAGGGAGGGATTTGCGAAGGCAAGGTCTCCTTAACTATGGGGTACTGCTAGCTATTTATACAATTCTTCCAGGACTTATGTTAGCTATATATATGAATTATCCTTAGATACCTTGGCCATGGCCATAGAAAGTGGAAACCATGTTTGACCCTAAAAATGTATGCCCTGATCTGTCAAATAACCCCCAGAACTATCTAGTATTTGAGAGTGTCTAGCACTCCACTAGTAGATAGCCTTCGATTCATTTGTCATATGAACTAAGTTCAAGTTGATGTAGCCCAGTTGCCAACATCTTACAGAATGCCAGTTGATCAGTCTGGAAGGCTGTCTTTCTTGCATATATGCACTCAGGTGCATATGCATTTGGATTATAAAGACTCTTAGTCCTCCTTGTGTAGAGTCTAGATCCTTTACCAGGACCAAGCAGCTCTGCTATTGATACTACTTCTTGCCTGCATGGGTTGTAGTTATACAGTAACCTCTCGGCTCTATATACTATCATATCATATAATTTGTACTATTTCCCATATGGGTAATATTGATATTGATTGATTTGTCTTTTTTGGTTATTTGATATATTCACAGTTAATATGTAAGAAGCTATATAGAATGTTAGCTATAATATAAATGGGATATTAATATAAAGCATATGAATAAAAGAAATAACTAAGTAAACCTATAGTTTAGTGAGGAAGATACTATCACTACTTACAACAATAGGGACTACTCAAGTAAGTATAGAATGAAATGAAAGAAAATGAAAGTAAATAAACTAACAATAAAGACATGTAAGGAGGGGGAAAGCCTATACATATAAGGTAGATGTAATATGACAGACCTAGTAAGAGAGTGAGGTCTTCCTATAAGCAAGATTCAGAACTAAAGGAGGATAGCTTCAAAAGGTAAAGCTATTGTTCTTAAACCTTGAAAAAGTGGTGCCGGACAGTGTAGTTGAAGGTTTTCTCTACTACCTAGTAGGAAGGGTAGTTGCAGGAGTGATTAGAGTCATTGAATGAAAGGTTGACTACTTGGTAAAACCTTTTACTACATATTTGTTTGATACTATAAGTCATGAAGCAATTGAGACCCATGAATACATTTGGGCAAAGTTAATACTCATACTAGCTGTAGAGAAGTAGGGGTGAGTGAGTTGTCTAATCAGCAAGTAGGTAGTTACAAGAGGTTATATCCACAGTGGGGAAAGAGCAGGTACTTTTAATTAGACATATATTAAAGACAGTTTTAGAGAAAAAGTAAGAGTGGATAACAAGTAAACAGGTCAGAGTCCTAGTTTGGCAAACTAGGAGGTGGCAAATTATATCAATTAGGAGGTTAGAGCATATAGTAGAGATTAGTAAAGGTTGTTTCTAGCAGATGGAAGTGTAGTTAGTCCTTTGTAAAAGTAGTCAATTCTAAGGACAAGGGAATTGAACTAGGCTTGTAATCTTTATTCGTACATGGAGAGTGTCAAGAAACGCTGGTAGGAAATATGGTGAGGACTTTTTACTAATGCTTATTCTATTGATAAGATATATTGTCTGTTGATTGATGATTGGTGAAGCTCTGGAGATACTTCAATAGTTATATGCTGCCTCTGAGTGTTCATGGACTACATCTATCTCTCAAAGTAAATAAGTATGCCTCCTGATTTTATTTGTCCTAATCCAAGTACAAAAATCATTTAACCCTAAAAGTTCTCTCCCTTATACAGTCGAGGGTATAGTCAAATGTCCATTTTCCTTTAGGGTATACTTCCCTGTTCGGTTCGAGAATCCACACCGTTTTGTACTAATTAAACTAGGACCATCTGATTTAGAACTTGCCCAAGGTTTCTTATATCACCAAGGAGCAAGCTTGGTTAATGACCATACTCGTGCCAAGGTTGTGGCTGGTTGCCACAACCGGGGGCACTCTAAAGAGTGCCGGACAGCTCAATGTCATTAGACAGCTCAATGTTAGTTTGTAGGTTACCATAGCAATATGGAGAGAAAGCATAACTTGAAGCTAAGTGTATATTAGTACTTTCCCCAATACTAGTAGTGTCAAATTAAAGCTGAACACTTTGTAAATAAATGGTAATTTATTAAATCCCATATGGGTCTCATATTGGATTAGTTGTATGAGTGGATAATGTTAAAGTATATCTATTTTTGTGATTCAAATTTTTACATCCCCCCAGTAACTATGAGTCAAGATGGGTTCTTTTTATAGGCCTGAAGGGTCAACTTTCTCTTCACATTTGCATTTAGTACCTTGAGAAAAGAATTGTACAGGGGGTAGGATGGATAATGATATTGTTGATCTCTTGTGAAGTTAATTGCAACCATTTACACATTCTCAATCTCACAGTTATGCTACTTGCAAGCATTTTCATTACTCAATAACCTATAAAGTAACCTTAAACTGCTACTACGTTGCTACGGTAACCAACAATCTGACATTGAGCTGTCTAATGACATTGAGCTGTCCGGCACTCTTTAGAGTGCCCCCAGTTGTGAGCTGGCGAACATCTGGGGGTTGTGGCAACCAGCCACAACCTTGGCATGAGTGTCTGCTCTGTGTGATCTTATCCAAATTTGCATGGGGTTTTCAGGATGACTTGTATTCATGATCAGTCTAATACCTTCTCCTCTTTACTACCTCTTATTATCAACTTATCCTGTTAGGTCTATTGACCAAGATGGCATCATATTGGGACATCAGCCTACTCTCGACTGCTACCAGAGTAGGCTATATCATGATTGCTCCACTACACTTGAGGACTACCCAAGCTCAGATATTTTCAAAAGGGTGTAATTCTGTGAGTTCCTAACGAATTACTTCGTTCCACCTATGTTAAGTAGCCAGAAAGGCCCTCCTATATACCCTGTAAACAAAATCTGGATAGGGAAACGGCGACCATTTATACAGTGTTATAAGAGTTGCCTCAATAACTTATTTTTCCCTAGGAGTGAGCAACTACATCAGCCACCAGTGATGATGCATATAGTCAATCCTGAGCCAGGTGAGTATGGTTGATCTGTAGAGGTTCAGACCTAATATTTATGGTAGTCTTGATCCTCTCAGGAAGTCTCATGTGCCTAACAGCCCTAAAGCAATACACTAATAGTATAAAATAATCCTGTACTTGGAAGAAGGAGTGAGAGAAGAAAAAGGAGTGTAGTTAGGCTGCTGGTAGAGTGATTTCCAATAAAGAGTAAGCTAGGGATAGGGCTGCAATTCTTTGCGAATATGGAAGTAGGAAGTTAAGTGGTGGTTGACAGGTTGTACATGAGATGATAGTTACTAGTATAGAGGTAAAGTGTTAGTAATACATCTTTATACTGTACTATAAAATACCTCTCTCTTGCTTAGCATACAAGAATTAGACACTAGTAGGTCAATGTTATAGAAGAGGATATTGAGGCGAAAACCCATATTAAGTTGCAGTTGAGGTACAGAGGGTACCTAAATCGAGGAGGCAAGAGTTTTTAGATTAGGTTGAAGACCTTTTAGGCTAGTACTAATATTTTGATAAAGTATACAGAGGTGTGTATAGTGGGTATGAAGCAGTGGCCAAGCTACTAGACTGAGAATGAGGAATAAAAAAAGGAGTTGTCCAAAGTAACAGGAGACGCTAAGGTAAGGAAGCAATCCTCTAAAGTTAGAATTTAATAAAGTTCAGCCTTTGGGATTGAAAAAGAGAGTCCTGTGTAATTACAGTTGAGCGAGCTAACTTATTATTCAGTTTTTCAATATACTTCCTTTATTCTTATATTTGAAACATCTTTTCAACTTCTACTATCATTATACAATTTGAAAATATAGTCTCACTGTAAAAATATCTGCTATACTCAGCTAAATAATACATGCTGGTCCATATTAATCTGATATTATTAAGAACTCTTCTTCAAAATAGGTTTCCATTGTTATGTTAAATAAATTATATTTAGTTACTGCTACTGAAATATAAATATCTTATTCGATACTATATAATCAGTATGAAAGGCTACCGTATTTTCTTGGTACATCCAGCAGTTGGGATCAAGTCTTGGCTCACGGATTAGCAGGGTAAGCGCAATATGCCAAGAGATCGAGTGACAAGAAATAATGCCAAAATTAAGGATTTTGAACAGATAGTATTAAATTTTAAAAGTCATTGCAGTTCAAAGAGCTTAGTTAGTATTGCAAAATAGATTCACATGCTCCCCATATCCTATGAAATATAATTGAATATGAAGAATACTTAACTACACTCTGCTAGAGCTGAAGACTTACCTAACCTGTATTAAAATTAAATTAAACTGTAACTATAACTTTAAAATGAGTCATGAAGTGACAGTAATTGCTCACATACTATGATTCCCAAAGTAAAGATGTTAGTCAGAAGAAAGGTGGAATGAGAAGGAAAGCTGTAAAAATCAAACATGTATAATTGTATAAAATAAAGGGCAAAAAGGATAAAGTACTACCTGTGTGAAGTCATTAATATCGATTATAATGTCTTCAATTCAAATACAAAAAACAAATCTGGGACCTAAGCCAAAGCCTATACAAGAAGGCTAATTGAATCAGCATGAGATGAAACTGATTACCTATCTTGTGAGAACCTATTCACAAGAGCAAAGACTTCGTATTATTAAGTTTCTCGAAAACTAGCAGATTCTACATTGGCATCTTGGTAAGTATCAAAAAGGAACCCAATAAGAAGCCCTGGACCCGTAGCAAATACCACAGTGAACCATCAGTAACTGGGTTCGATGGAAGGAGATGATTAAGAGAGATTGGGAAAGGGATTACAAAAATGGAAGACACATTCTGTAGGATACAGTAGAAGAGTCCTTTGTCCAAAGTTAGAAGATGAGCTATACGAAGAGTTTATAGAAAGAAGGGAGGCAGGAAGGACATTTTGACAATGGTGGTTTCGCATATAATCACAATTTCAATTTCACCTAATTTATCCAGACACATATCTCACAACATTGTGGTTTAGTAATGGGTGGTTTCAAAGTTTGCTAAGTCGTCAGAAAAGATTAGACTAGGATATTGTAACATGTGTACATATTGCGGTACCTGTATTGCCACTCTCGTTACCATTTCCATTGTCAGAATACATTCATTTGATTTGATTTCTTTTGTATTTGATTTCCCCAACGGAATCTCTAGATTCCGGCATTCTAATTTCTGTATGCTTTGGAGGATCGGCAGGATTGTGCCCCAGGGTTTCCAAGGGAAGGAAGAGATCAGGTATATTGGTGGTAGGATAGAGGTAGTTGAGTGGGAAAGCCCAAGGCTTTCCAGGACTCTGGCAGGGCTACAGGGTTCTGGTAGCTGTACACTTACCGGTAATGATAGTGGCTGCAGGTTCCCAGAGCCTTAGCTCTTGCAGGAAAGATTTCATGTATTTAAGAGTGGTCTCCTGGCTAGCAGGACACATCAGACTTCAGACAGATGCCTAGAAAGTGAATACACTTGATTGAACAGTGATCCTATTGTACTCCTCTTGTCTTCGCTTCTTAGAAGGTCTCCCTTAGACACCAAAGCGATAGCAGGCTACCACTTATACTCTATTATATAACCGTTTACACAGGCTACCGCCTGTTACAGATATATCACTAATGAAGCCCAAAGAGTACCAAAAGATTATGAAATACTTAATGTGAATTGGCTGTGATTCAACTGGCAAAAGTTTCTACCTCGTACTACAAACCTCTGGGAGGTAGTAGCCAATCATACAGTTGACCGATATGACCTTTCAAATATAGGGAACCTTGACGAAACACCAATCCCATTTGAGTATTTGCCCTAAAAAACTTATATTAGAGAGGGAGGGAAGACGATTCAAGTTAAGGACACAAGATCTGGCTGTGATAAATGTCAAGCTACCCTTGTGTTATGCATCTTTGCTGATGGTATCCCACAGGTACCACCAATGGTTATTTCTCACAGCAAAGGTACACGCTTGGGAAGAGAAAAACAGTGATATCAGCATAATATTTTTGTTGAATTTAATCTGACAGCATACATGAATGATATCCTGTTTGAACATTACATTAGAAATCATCTTATCCCAATACTCGGTAGTCGACCTACACACTTCGCCCTTGATCTTATGGGCTTCTACAAAACTCCCTCGGTCCTCAACCTCTTACTGCAACATAATACAACCCCCTCCCTGATTCCTGATAATGTAGCAATCTTGTTCAACCTTAGATATCTCAGTAAATAAGCCCTTCAAGGAACTCACAAGGGACCTCACAGATGAATGAATCTTTCAACTCAAGTCATTGTCAAAATTTGAAAGGTTGACAGTGGGGAATCATAGAGGCATGACAAGAGAATCTGTTATTAATGCATTTGAACAGTTTCATAGGCAGAAGGGAGAGGTCATACATCATGCATTTTGGAGAGTGGGTTTTCACTTCCTATTGATGGCCTATCTTATAATGAATTAGATATAAAAGGCTTTACAAAATTGTAAATTGGATATTGGAAGGAGGATTTAACCCCATATGATGAACAAGAAGATGTCAAAAACGAGGATGATGATACCTTATACCTTGTACATATCTGATCAGACTATAGTTTCATGAGTTTGGGAGCACAACTTGACTATCAGACATATAAAAGATTTAATTTTGGTATCATTACCGGCAACTCTATCTCTCAGTATATTGCACAAACACCCCTAGCTTTTAAGCCATGCCCCAATCGCCGCTGGTGGAGCAAGCAAGTAAATACGGTATCTGTCTTGTATATATATACTCACATAGATATCCATTTACATTATCAAGAATATAATACTTGTAGAAGATTCAATTGTATAATTTTACCTAGTTTGTATTTTTTTACGAAGGCTGGATAACTCTGCCATAGGTACTACTACTTTCTGTATTACTTATAGTTATATCATCACTTACTCAAATTTTATCATGCTATATTGGATTTGCGATAGGTCTTTTACCCAGTCCTAGTTATCATATATATAATAGTAGCATGTCAGGGTAACTGTAACATGATTACAGATACCGGTACCTCAATTACTACTCTTGTTAGCCCTTTTTTGTCAGATTACATTATTTGATTTGATTTCTTTTGTATTTGATTTCCCTACAGAATTTCTAGATTCTGTTGGTCTGCTTTCTGTATGCTTGGGAGGGCTGGTAGGATTATGCTTGAGGAGTTCAACTGAGACAACAGGGTATGTATCCTGGTGGTAGAATAGAGACAGTTTTGTGGGAAAGCCCCAGCCTTTCAAGGACTCCAGCAGGCCTACAAGATTCTGCTAGCTGAACACTCATTAGTAATCATAGTGGCTGCGAGTTTCCAAAGGCTCAGCTCCTGGTAGAAAGATTTGATATTTTTAAAGGTAGTCTCCTGACTAGCAGGAGACATCAGACTTCAGACTGATGCCTATATAATAAATACCCCAGGTTGAATAGTGATCCTATTGTTCCTCTTCGCTCTATAACTAATCTATACTATGCTCCTTGTTTTCGCCTCTCAGTAGGTCCTCCTTAGACACCTTGTGACAGGAGGCTACCACTTAGGCTCTATTGTATAACTGTTCACACTGGCTAGTGCTTGTTACAGAAACTTAGTATTATATTCAAGGACGATGATTATTCAGATGTAAGAGGATATAACAAATAAAATAAATATTGAATCCCTAAATAAGTATTAATAGATAACTAGTACAATCAACAGACTATTATAATAGGTGTCTACCTGAGTTGTACAATAGGAAATAGTAAGTCTCAAATAATCAGGGCTAGATATTTAAACTTTCTAACTCTAAATATATATCTCAGTCTCCCACTCTGAAGTCTGTACTGTCTACCTAAGTTTTATCTTATAAAACCTTGCTGCGTACACTCTAATATACTATAAAGTATCTTATACTCTATAATATATTAATCCTATTAGAGGATGTAGGAGGATGTACAATTGTCCCAATAGGTAATCGTCTTAGTTTTAAGGAGAGTAGAATATTATATTGGCAAAAGTTATAAGTAAAGAAGTAACCGAGTAGATGTGTAAAGAACTAATTATATTATAATATCCTCCTACTTATGCAATTCTTTCCACAATCTGCTGACCAATCCAAATATCAACTATTAGTTACAAATGTAACTCACATGATATCGTAAAACCTTATAACTCACAACTGTCAGTCATATGAAACTTACAAACCTTGCTGGGTTCGTAACAATTGCTTTCATTCTATCACTTTTTTTCTCTCTCCTGTGTTTTACATACTCAATTATCATAGTGCTTCATTACTCAAGCACAAGAATCCTCTCGGTTTATTCAAACCTGATTCCTATTGGTTGTTTCCAATTTTCACCGAATTCCTGTTAACTTAGATTTTCAGGGATCTCAAACTTTCAGATTTTTACTTTCACCCCCGAGTACGTACGTGGTCCGTCGCGATTACAAAATATGAGGCATAGATACGATGACTCGTTCACTCACCTTACTCATTCAGGTATGATAAAAGCAAAAAGCGCTCGCTTTATTTTCCTCTTGGTCCAATTTGCCCTTTGAAAATCATCCACGCCGATGCACATTTCAGCTTCTACAATACACCCACCCCCCTCCTCCTTCCAAATCGCGCCTTTGCAAGGCTCAAGCGAAAAGAAGAGAAAAATGTGTTGGCGCAATTCTTCTGTTCGCCGGAGAACCGAGCCTACCATAACCCCTCTGGGGTTGGGCAACTTTGTCTCGAATGAACTCAACTACGGTACTTGGTTACGCCATGTCGTGTCTGTGCCTGTGTCTGTCAGCAAGAGGTTCACATCATTAGGCGGGGGGAAGGAAGGTACTGGTACTACTCGAGTAGTGGTGAGCTCAAGTTCGACCAAGGAAACATAAGAGAGCCCTCTGAAATCGTACCTGCATGAATCGCACTAAAGCGGGCATACATACATGTAACCATGGGATTACGTGGTATGGTACGGTACGAGTATGGCTACTGGCGTTTGGAAGGGTATCCTTATGGTATGGTTGTTCCTGTAGTCGTCTGGGCCACCATCTATCACTCAGAATCACATCATTTATCCTTTTGGCGGTAGGGGGCGTTGATGAGACATAGCCAAGGGACAAAAAGAATCAAGGCAAGAACTTCCAAAATGGGTAATCCACAATTGGAATTGGCGGCATTGGCGGTAACATCGGTTTTTTTTTTGAAAAAAAAAAGGGCAGTCTAGCAAAGCCTGTGAGCACCGGTGCCGCATGCTATGGTGAGCCTGCAGCGGTGTTTCGAATATAACAATACCATCATAACTTGTTCACCCCACCTTCGAAGAGATGTTTCACGATGCACGTGCAGGACTTGAGGCTCTAATTTTGGAATTGAGGTATGATATCTCACGTGATTTCACATCTCTCAGGTTCCCTTGGCCGACATTCCACGGTCCAACTTGACATCAACAACTCCCCTCCCCCGGTTTTCCAAGTTATTGTGACCCAAAGGTCGGAAGAATCCTCGAGGTTACGATAAGGGACACAATATCTACGCGATAGGAGGAGAGAGGAGCACCCGAGGGCCGAGCCTGGGCGGACGGAGTTTGTTTCCTCTTGGTGTTGATAGCACATTGCACCGGCAGCACCGCCATCGCGAGCACTGCCAGGACGGTATATCGCAATACCAACTTGGACATCCCGCGATACGGTATCCGTACCACGATATACCTCACCTCCCCCTCACCTTTCCTCCCTATCACCACTGTTCAAAATGCCGGTTCTCCGTCGCTACTGCCGCGTATCAAGATACACGTGTGACAAAACCCCGTTTTTCCACCCCCTTGTCTCCACACCCACCAAACAATTGAATTCAACCCAATTCAGTGCACCATCTTGAAAACTACTAACGCTATTCAACAAAGTAGAGTCCTAGAAGTCCGAATCTACCTCGACAATCCAGCCCACCTACACACCTGGCTACTTTCGCCTCGGCATAACATCCTCCCCCGAATCTTTCAATCCATCAAGCCACATGTGTTACCGAAGCTCAAGGAAGAGCGCGAGCGTGATAGTGGTGGGAAAGGCAAGAGTGCCAAACCAGTTAACGATGTTGTCGTCGAAGGTTTGCATTATTACTCTTTTCCCAGGAATGTATGGGGGGGTAGGCGAGAGGTGATTAATTGGTCAATTGGGAAATAATAGACGACTACGAAGTTTCTATATTCCTTACAAACTCCGGAACACGTCACACCGTGATGACGAAACAAAAAATGCTCCCGGGTTCTACTAGTAGTAATGGTGGTGGTGATGGTGATGGCGCTGGTGGTGGTAAGGTGGGTGGAATGACCGGCGGTGCTAGGGTGCGGGTCCAACTTCGAAGAGAAGAGGATGATTCGGATGGGGGAGGAGTAATCAACCTCGATGGCATTCCGGAAGCTCCTCCGTTGGAGACGTCGGGGCTATCGAGTGCCTCTACGACTAAGGGTCCTTCCACTAGCGGGAGGAATAAACGTAAATCGCCGGACCCCCCACCAACCGCAGACGATGGAGATGGAGAAGAGGAAGGAGGTTCGGATGGCGATAACGATTCAGACCCTTTCGAGCCGCCCCTGAAACGCCTGCGGAAGGCCGCAACAGGTGCTTCCACGAAACGGACTGTAACGATCCACGACGAGGATGATGATGATTCGGACCCTGATTGGTCGGAAAATGGCGAGGATGAGCCGGAGGATAAGAAGAAGTTGTCGCTATACACAGAGTTTGAAGGATTCAGTATTTACAGCCGGATCCTATGTCTTGTCGTTAAGCGTCGCGGCTCCATCAATGTAGGAAAGGCTTCGACTACTTCTACTCCATCCACTGCAAGGCAGATGGACTCGCTAAACCCGAAGAGTAGGTCTGGAAACCAGATAATGGAGAACTGGATTGCCATGAGCCAAGCTGTTAGGGAGGGGGACGAAGACTAATAATAAGTTGCACTAGCTATTACTCGTGTGGCGTATTACTGTGTTCTTGTAACTCAGGGAATAGTAATAAATTATCACAATTAATAACCAGAGTCACACTTGCGTATTTCCCACGGTGCTAGATACGAATACTCCTCCCATATCCTAGCCTGGTTACCAGATGGTATGGTACTTGTAAGATAGTCCAAAAAAATAGGGCTGTAGAAATGCAAATCCCCGCCCAAAACACGGCCTTACTGCTTTCCTATCCTACCCTATCGTATCCTACCCCACTCTGCCCCACCCAATCTCACCCGATATAGTTATATCATAGCCATGCGCTTCTAGACCCTCTCCACCCTACATTGGCTCTCCCCCTTGATATCAAATTCTGCCTGGAAAAGAACCTCACGCCATCACACGCAAATCCCCTTTGTTTACCTCTCTCTCTCCCTCTCTTCACCTGGGGAGGGGAAAAAGGAAAAAGAAATTTAAGGAACGAAAAAACCGAAAACCTATAATGATGAAGCAAATCAGGGGAATCACGTCGGCCCACCCCGCAGATTTTTTTTTTCCTGTTCCTGAATTACTCCGTACCTTCCGCGCGCATTTGGTCAACCCGATAGCCGAGTCATGCACTTTTCGCAACCCTTTTTCCATGGTAGAAAGAAAAAAAAGAAAGGGGTATCAATAAAACGGGAAGTCCTTCCTTTTCCTACATTTACCGTAGCTTGTTTTGTCTAGAAGCGGTTGAAGGGAATTTTTTTTGAAAAAAATCAGTTTTCTTGTGGGTGAGTGAGATATCATGACCGGGTGGATGACTTAAGTTATGCTTATGTCATTGGGGAAGGGAGTTGAGGTCCTTTCGTTTGCCTACCGTAAGGTGCGAAGGGGGGAGGGAGTTGGCCGTTCGGGAAGGCTATGGTTCGGCATCTCCGTGAAACGGAAAGACCGATGGAACTGGGTGAATGGATGAATGGACACCTCAAAAAAAAAATTGTTTTTTTTCTCCCCTAGAAGAAGGCGACCAATCGGGTTTCTGGAAGGCTATTGCAGATCTTGATCGTTACCTTATTCGATCTGTGACTTTGTTTCTTTTTTTCCGCTTCATGTTTGGAGAAAGAGAGGGGGAGAGGGAAGCTGAATTATTGACTGACTGGCTAGCTGATAATATTCTTACTGGTATGGGTCCGTGTAGGTAAGTGGCGGGGAAGCCCTAATTTTTTTTTTTTTTTAAAAAAGCCGTCTATTTGTTGGTTGGTTGGTGTGCGGACAGAAGCCTTGATGTCCATGTGGTTGGCTGTCGGGTATAGCATCATACAGCCCAGTTTTCCAGTAAGGTATCGGATGGAATATGGGCCCTTGCGCTCGAGGGTGGACTTGCGGGGGAACTTTGAGGGTGGGTTGGGGCGGCGACCAATTGTAAAGGTTAATTTTTTTCTTTCCTCAGCGCCTTGCGGGGTTGGTGGCTTCCTATGGTTCGGAAGGGGAAGGTGGAGGGAGATCTCTTGAGTGGGGGAAAACATTTTTGAGCTTTGATGCTAGCTGAACTGACGAGAAAAAAAAAAAAAAAATCCCTAAAATGCGTAATAGGCGCAGGAATTAGAAATGGCTTTTTTTTTTTTGGTGAAGGGTGGGAGAAGGATCGAGTGAATTCTATGGAAAGTGTCGAGTGATTGGTCGTGAGCCGCAGTGCGGTTGCACTGCAGGCCATTTGCCTGTTGTTCGGTATAGTATATCGGGGAGGAGAAGAGGCTGACGGCGGGTGATATGATTTGTTCCTGCC
>QFET01003983.1:0-49040 GCA_003316355.1 Tuber calosporum
GCTCTAGATGCTTGTCATTGGTATCTGAGAGTATGAAAGAGGGATTGGAGGGGGGGGATCCAGGAGTGGAGGGGATTTGCGTTGGGGTTTATTGGCAAAGAGGGATGGGGAGAGAAACATAGCTTGTGAGATGCCGGCAGTTGATATGTAGAATGGGACGTCCGGTGACATTAGTGGATGGACCTGTGGTTGCGGTGGTTGGGGCATTGAACCTACCTATACAAGGGCGTATCGTATTTTCAGCAGGCTGTTTCGTCTCCCTGTAGACTTTATATCCCGAGCTGGGCTGGCCCGGGCTCGCCCAGATATTCTTTGCAGCTACGGTTGGCTCGAGCAGGGTATACAGCTAGCTGGTGGAAAGTCTTGACACCCTCGTCTTGGATGAAAATACAGGAAAGGAAGGAAGGAGGTGGGGAATGAAATAATAATAATAATCAGGTAAACTAGAAAAGCTAGTTATTTGATGACGCCTTGATATGTCCCTCAGGTCATGTAAAACCTGTAGGGTCAGCTCCAGTATCAAGTATCATGCCTACCTACTAGTCAAGTACCCATTGAGGAATCTGATCACGCCTCCCCTGTGCTAATACTAGTACGAGTGCCTTTTAAGTTGGAGGTGGAGAGTGTCTTTATCTGAATTGTTTCTGTAGTTGCCATTAAAGAATATGTAAGACCTTGTCAATTAGATTGGGATATAGGGATGAGGCTGGCCAGAATAATATATGAATCCCACTTTGGACAAGAAATAACTGTATTTTCATTGCCTAATGGAGTCCAGCTCCATCCTGCATTAAGTGAAGCCTCTAACAATAAGAAATAAGGTACAGGATCAAAACTTGATTCCATATTGTGTAGCATTAAGTATACCTCAATGATTTTTCTCTCTTAGTTGTTAAGCCTTCAGTTGTAGAGATATATAAGGCACTGAGAACACCTATAGGCATAAGTAGTGGTTAAGCTGAAACCAATATGTGTAGAATATGTAACAGATGCTAGACTGTGTGAGCGGTTATACAATAGAGCTTATATGGTAGCCTGCTAGTACTTTGGTCTCTAAGGGAGATTTGCTGAGAGGTGAAGACAAGGAGAGTACAATAGAATGGTTTATGGAGTAAAGGGGAACAATAGGATCACTGGTCAACCAAGTATATCCCCTGTTTAGGCATTTGTCTGAAGTCTGATATCCCCTGCTAGTCAGGAGACCACTCTGAAATAAATGAAATCTTTCTACTAAAAACTAAGGCTCTGGATATCCGCAGCCACTAATATTACCACAGAGTGTAGAACTACCAGAATCCTGAGGCCCTGCCGGAGTCTTGGAAAGCCTGGGGTTTTCCAACACCACTGCTTCTATCATACCGCTGGTATAAATAACCTGTTGTGTCCCTTAGAACTCCTTGGCTACAATCGTGCCAATCTGCCAAAGCATACAATAAGTAAAGTACTGAAATATCCACATTCTTATAAGGAAATCAAATACAAAAGAAATCAAATCAATGAATCTAATCTGACTAAGGAGAGGCTAAAAGAGTGGTAATAGAGGTACCAGAATTTGCACACATGTTACTGAATAAAATACGGCAATGTAATCTACTGATAATTGTCTTGAGGATCCAAAGTGGACTATGATGATGAAATTAGTTTAGGAGGTGGAGTATCAATAAATTGCGCTTCAGAGAGATAGAGTAAAAGGTATGTAACTTAGAGAGTAACTATTTTACTTGTAATAATAAAGATGATAGTGCAATAGGGATTGAGACTCCAAATCCTTCAAGGATTCCAGGCTGTTTAAATACACAAGATAGCATCTAGGAAAATATAACAAAAGCACAAATATTATATCTATCATACTATAAATAGCTAATATAGATACCATAGGAAGATAACTATATAGTAAAAACGGATAGTTACAAGAGCCAAAATGGAGCTAACAAAATATATAATACAATTCAAATATCGAGTAATAAGTGATTGCTAATACTATACTAGTCTAATAATAGTAGTTAGAGAGGAGCAATACTTAAATGGCTAAGAACAAAGCACAAGTAAAAATAAGAGGAATAAGGAAGGAATATTCAGTTGGCAAGGCTGAACTTACTAGGAAAGAATAATCAAGGAGTAGCATTACTAGGTATAAACTAAAATAGGAAATAGCCAATAGTAAGTCAGTAGTTGTAGTAGAAATAGAGTAGAATTCAGTTTCACAGTCAGTGGCTTTGCCTTACTACCTCCTCTACTCGCCTGCCACCTATTGAGTAATGGTTAAAAGGCTATTAATTTTTCCATTTAGTCTACCTTCTCCTCTGACTGATCCAATGCTACATCTTTAGCTAGAATATAGCTGATTTGGATTAGGATTGTAGTACCTCTGAATCTTACAGTCAGTTACTCTAGTTACTGTGGTCTTCAAGGGACTGGTATATATGTATTTTTCCTCAAAACACAGAATAATTGTAAACTTACTCAATTAACCTTCTCCTTCATCTGGTACTGAATATAGAAAGGTTTAAATTTTAATGTTTTCAAATATTTTGATTTCTTTTGGCTTCCTTTATCAAGAGTAGTTTTCTCATAAGATACCTATAGGAGCTTGTACAAAGTATAGGATATGATCCTTTTTGAAATTTTATGATTGAGTTTTCTTATTGGCATCTACCTTTCCTGTACTTGCTTTTTATATTTTGAAAATGGAATTATTTGTAGGAGCAGATGTGTAATTGGTCCAATATCAGAGCAGTGCCAGTTAGCTTACTTTGCCCTATTGATAATGAAGTAGCAAATAAGGTGTTACAATCATGCAAGATTTATTGGTTTACTTTTCTGGGGAATTAATTCTGAGTTTCTAATACTATAATCATAGTTTGCAGCTCAATATAAGATTGTGGCTCAATTCTATTTTGTAGCTCAGTTTGGTCACTCAAGAGATCAGTGTAGCTGTTCAGAACATCTATAGTCAAAAGGTTATAATAATATTTCCATAAACTTATATCAGTATAGTTCAATGAACTAGAAGCTTTGTACCTTCATGAATCAAAATTAAAATTGCATGAGGAGTTAATCATATCTATCAATGAATGAAATACTATTAACGCATATAAGCTCAAAATATCAAAACTAATTGTTTCTAGTATTAGCACACAAGCATGGTTGAGAAACATCAATATATAATAAAATAATAGAATCAGGTTTAAAAAGAAGAAAGCTACAATCATCTCTTAAGTTACCAAATTGAGTTATAAAATTATGTTAAGATGCGGTCCTATGTTGAGCGCTGGGCTGATGTTAAGCTGTCAGGCACTTACAATAGGTTGTCCAGAAAGGTAAGTGTAATATGTGTACATATTCAAGTACCTCTATTATCACTCTTGTTAGTGTCTGCTTTGTCAGATTACATTCATTTGATTTGATTCCTTTTATATTTGATTTCCATACCAGATTCCAGCAGTCTGCTTATTCTATACTTTAGAGGATCAGGCAGGATTGTGCCCAAGGAGTTCCAAGGGAACGAATAGGTCAAGTATACTAGCGGTATGATAGAGGGAGTATTGTGGGAAAGCTAAAGGCTTTCCAGGTCTCCAGGAGGGCCATAGAATTCTAGGAGCTATATACACACTACTAATGATGGTAGCTGCAGGTTTTCAGGGACTCAGCTCTTGGTAGAAAGATTTGATGTATTTAAGAGTCGTCTCCTGACTTGCTGGAGATATTGGACTTCAGGCACATGTATAGATAATGAATATAGTTGATTGAAGAGTGATCCTATTGTTCCTCTTCCCTGTATAAACAATTCTTTTATACTCTCCTTATCTTCCCTTATCAACAGGCCTCTCTTAGACACCAAAATAATAGCAGTCTGCTACTTAGGCTCTATTGTATAACCATTCACACATGCTAGTACCAGTTATAGTAAGCTAGTGAGATTTCGGCACCTACTATATACTAGCTGCAACCTTAGTATGAGTAGGCCAGCCAGAAGACATTTGGATACTGTAACTCAAGTTGTATAGAAGGTTTGTACATTAAACAGACAAATTCTATAATTTGGTAAAAAAAAAAAAAAAAAGCAAAAGTAGGCAAAAAAATATATTGGGATATATTTGAGATATGTGATTACCATGATAAGGTTAAAATATTTCAGTAAGTGTACAAGTATTGTTTAGTGCCCTTGGAGTATTATACTACTCTTGTATATATTGTGTAAACCTAGTATTGGCCAACCCAGTGGTACTGTTTACTTGACTTCTGGTTTACTCAAACAAAGACATATGAATAGGAGTATTCAAAGTTAAAATGCAAGATTTGGAATAAAGGTAAAAGCTGGATCTGGCATTAGGGTACTTGATCCAATTAGTCAATAGTTGGACAGAAGTTTTAGTAAGATATTTGAGAACCCTCTCATAATATACATAATCTATAGTAAGAGCTAGTTCAGCTTGTCAAAAAAAGATTTCATTAGAGAGGTTAGGGGAAGAAAAATACTGACAAAGCAAAGTAAAACATAGAGGAAAGGCACAGAGGTCAATAACTATATCACAGATATCAATTCCCCATTTGGTATGGACAGCTAGCAAGATGGCAGCATTAATTTTATAGCTTCAAAAACTCCAAAACTTGAAAAAGGTTACCAAGTGGTATGGTATATCCAAAAAAACAGATAAAGAAAGAAATCGGTGCAAAGATAGCAACAAAACCACAGGTTAAGGTTTTTTATAAGTACAACAACCTGCTCAAATACTATTGGGAGACAGTGGAAATACAATAAGCTAACTGTATATCTTGCAATTGGGATTATAGTAAGGCTTTTTCTGACATTTGAGGTATCTTTTCCCTTGGTGTTTTCATTGATGGTTTGACTTTACTTGTTTTATATTAATTACTTACCTTTGTAACAGTCCTGTAACCCATTGTCACAATATAAAATACCAGTTTCGTCATATAAGGTAAAGTAAAGATACTCTAACCACTTTGACTTATGTCAAGCTTACATACAACACTAAAGTGATCATATTTCTTTTCTGGTTTTTCAACTTTGAATACATCTACCAGGTGTAACCAGTATTGGTTACTATGGTTAAGGCTGACAAGGCTAACAGAAACTAGCAGGACTTGTAAGAGACTAGTTTATTTTAAGATTGGTTTCAAAGTATAGTTTGATACTTAGTTTATTTTATAATTGGTTTCAAGTATCGTTTGATACTTAGTTTATTTTATGTTGGGTTTCATGTATCAGGCTCATACTCAATATATTTTATGATTTGTTTTAAGTATCGAGATGATCATATTTTCTTTGCAGTACCATTTAGGTACATGAGGCATTTGTTTTATTAGAGGACTAAACAAGTGGAGGTTCGTGATATCCGTTGATTGGAAATCAAATGGAAGGATATGGAAAGCTTTGGAAAAGCGAGATTATGTATTTAAGACTGCCCCTCAGGAGCTTATACAGGGCAGACTTCGACAGACAGGGTTTTCAATATACTTGATTGAGTAGTTACTTCTTTTAAGTTCACACGAAACCACAGCAAGTAAGTCTAGGACTTAGCAAAGCTGGCGATATAGTAATTAATAGCAGTTAACCACCTTATTGAGATCTCGGTTAGTAATAGTCACTTCAAGTCCAACAGTTTAGGATCTGAGTTACTCTTGTTATACCTTATCAAGACGCGTTCCTCTTGATGCCTGATACACCTAGGAAGGTGTTACACTATGGGTATTCAAAATTGGAATGTAAGATTTTGAGCAAAGATTAATGCAGGATCCTGCATTAAGGTACCTGATACAATAAGCCAATTGTCTTGCAGAAGTTTTAGTAGGATATTTAAAAACCCCATCATAATGTCCTATTATAAAATCCATGGTAAGAGCTAGTATAGCTTTGCAAGAAATATTTTCATCAGAGATCAGGAAAAGAAAAAGTGCAGACAAAACAATATAAATTATAAAGGAAAGGCAAAGAAGTCAATAGTCATGTTATAAATATCAACCCCAATTTGGTTCAGGTAGCAAGCGAGACACTAGCATTAATTACATAGCTTCAAAACCCCCAAAAATGCAATTTTTTTTTTTTTAAAAAAAAAGACACTAAAAAGTGGTTTGGTATTTCTAAAAAACTGATAATCAAAAAGATTGCTGTGAGGATACCCACAAAATTGAAGGTTAAGTTTAGTTATAAGTAGGACAACCTCTTCAAATTCACCCTTGGTGTTTTCGTTGATGGTTTGACAACTCACCTCTTACCTTTTACTTTATCTACTGTATATTACTTACCTTCATCACAATCCTTTTACCATCTATCCCAACAGAAAAAACCAGTTTCATCCTATAAGGTAAAGTAATAGTACTTTAGCCACTTTGGCCTATGCCAAGCTTATATGAAACACTAAAGTGAACTAATATTTTTCAGGTTTTCCAACTTTGAATACCCCTACTGTATCTACGCCCTAGCTAATGCGTTTAAATAGTTAGTAATCTAGCGTTTCTCGTCACTTGGGCTTTCTATATCAGCGTTTTTAGCTTACTTTATTAACCGAATTTATGTAGTAACGTAATCGTGGGTATTATGGGTCAACACCTAGTTATGGGTCACCAGGATCTATTATATATTGTGAATCAAAAAGTGAATTAAACCACAATACCCAACTCTATCATATGTAAGACATCAATAGAATGTGTATGTGAGATAAGTATTCATTATATGAAATAATTTTAAAAATATATACAGTTTTGTCCTTGTTATTGAAGTAATTGTCAATTGTTACAAATGTGACTATGTTCTATCAGAATGGCCCATGAGCTGCCTTAATCCCATTGTTGCTCACATATTTACAATGTGTAGAGTATTATCAATGGTTTCACAAGTTGTTGCCTCAAAATCTAAGATATATAAAGTGAGCTACTGAATTCAATATCACTACTTTTGACAAATATTTTTCCCAAGCCATCTCCTTTCCTCTTTTGGTTACAACTTTACGAAAAAACTCCCGATTATACCAAAAAATGGCTAAAATGAAAGTCAATCAAGAGGACACGATAGCAAACTCTTATGAAGCTATCCAAAGTACTCCAGGACTCTGAATTCGCAAAGCAAGTCAACAGTTTGGGATTTCCATTACACCACTAAACAACCAATATCATGGATGCACACAGCCAGCAATTCAATACCATCCCGATCAGCAACTACTCAGCAATGAACAGGAGAAGGCCTTGGTCAAGAGGGTTGAAAAGTGTGATGATTATGGGTTGCCTTCACATCGCTCACATGTTTATCAAATTGTGTATGCTATTTTGAAAGATCATGGAAAAGCAGAGAAGGTAGGAGAGAACTGGATACAATGGTTTTTAAATTGGCATCCAGAAATTCAATCCAAGGTTGGGAAGGTACTATACAAGCAGAGGGCACTTGCTACAGACCTTTCATCCTTTGAATCCCACCTCCATCAGTTTTACAATACTCGCTGCAAGTTTCATGTTCAAGTTGAGAATATTTGGAATATGGATGAGAAGGGATTTTCTCTTGGGCTCTCTGGTAGTGGGCTGGTTATTTGCTGAACATCAAGGAGGAATCCAAAGGATATTCAGGATGGTGACCGTAGTTGTATCACTGATATTGAAGCTGTTTCAGGATCTGGAATAGTTTTGCCTCCTCTTATTATCTATCCTGCAAGGACACATGTTATGGGTCATTATAGTAATATCGACTTTGAGGAGAAGCAGGATGACTTCTTTACTCATTCACCTACTAGATACACTGATTACCAGATCACCTATGAGTGGTTGGTACAAATATTTGAGCTGAAAAACCCGACCCACAAATAGCATCAAACAGCACCGAATCCTCATCCTTAATGGCCTCAATTCCCATTGTGGGAACTTTCAGTTTATTGAATTTGCTATCGAGCACAATATTCACCTCCTCTGCCTACCTCCATACTCAACCCATGTGCTTTAGACACTTGATGTTGGTTTGTTTTCTCCTCTCAATACATCCTACAAACAAGAGGTTAAAGCAAAGATGCGAGCCCATGGACCATATACAAAGCTACAGAAGGGTGACTTCTATCCCATGCTCCATAGAGCAAGACTCAAGACCTTTACCAAGAAGAATATTCTGTCAGCATAGCGTACGACTGGTCTAATACCATTCAACCGACATCGAATCCTCAGTGATCCCACTCTTCAATCAAAAGCCTCATCCCCACCATCTCTCACAATTTGGCGATCAGGTCTTCACCCACTTGCTGCTAGAAGTGACCGATCTACAAGGCTAAACCAGTTGGTAAAATTGGTACGTGAGGTACCAGAAATAGAACCAACAGTTGAGATCAGAAAGTATTTTACCAAGGTTGTTTCCCTGCATCAAGAGACAGAGGCAGAATTGAGCATTACCAAAGAACTCCTCCAGCAACAGCAAGCCATAAGGAAGAGCACCAAGCCTGACCGCCGCCTATTAAAGGGTGGTCTTATACTGGGATCCAAGTAATTTGCACATCTGTAGAGAAAGCGAGAAGTCCTTAATGAGAAGAAGAAGGATGCAAGCCTTAAAAGACAGGCAGCCAAGCTTGTCAAGTTGAATGAGAGGCGACAGAAGAAGTATAAGTCTAGGCAGATAGTCATTAGTAATGCTGATGATAAGTTGGAGGAGTCCAAAGGTTCTGGTGATGATGGAAATGAAGATAGTGATGATGATGACATAGTTGTTCATATTGTAGGTCAAATTTACCCTATTTAAAGTTTGATAGCTCACATTTCCTAGCAGGAAAATCAACAAAATAATGCCCAGAGGACCACTACTAGACGTCTCCACTGCTCTACATGCCATCAAATCAATTATAACATAGTTGATGATGAATATATTTCTGATTAAAAGTAACTGTTTAGTATCATACACTTTGTATCCTTTGTCTTTCATCATAGTACTTTCTCAAAATAAAGGTACATAGACTTGTTCTAAATACAGCTGTAATACTGTGATTACAATTTGAGAGTAAATAGAGTGTTTCTGGTTGAGTGGTTGACATTACTGGAGTTGTTTCCTAATAAATATATCTGACCCATAACTAGGTATTGACCCATAACACCCCTGATTACGTTAGTGCGCTTGTATTTTTACATTAAGATACATTTGTATCTGGTTTCGCCTGGCTTTTATGAGAAGAGGGCGCGACAACCACTTTGTGGTGACGGGTCTATATAATATTAGGGTTTATCCTTGAGCTCAGCGGATGAGTGATGATATATGATCTCGAGCTTCGAATCGTTTGGCTTTGGCCTTTTAGTCTTGATCGGATTGCTAGGGTTTGTGGATTTGATCATTTGACGGTAGGAACCGGGTCAGGTGGTGTGGATCCTTCTGGAACCATTTTTCTTTGAGATACCAGTAATGCAAGAGTCGCTGAGGGCTATCTAGCTCTTCGGGATCATGCATTGGGGGTGGTAAGGGAAAAAGGATACTCTAGCGGGGTTGCTCTTTGTTAATTTGGATCTATGGTAATCTTGAATCTACGTCCCCCCTCACCGCAAGCATGCCACCATACTCTATAAACTCAACCACACCAGATCAGCCAGATCAACTCCCAGGAGTCTACGAACCTCCCGCCCGCACAAGAATGAACCCTCCCTCAATCTCAGATCAGAGACCAGATAACATGACACAGCTAGTCAAAGCCTACATCCAAGCGTCAGGCGTTATTACAAAGAAATCGCTCCCCATGGAGATCCTACGGGTCCCGTATCCACCAACTTACAACACAAAGTTCATTTGTAAGCGCTTTCAGTCGCGCGATGAAGTCTCTGATGAGATAGGTATAATAGAGTACGCTAGATCCGCTCTCAAGAGCTGGATGCCGGGGAGTCACATTGTGCCGGATACGTACTGGAAGTCTGAACCCTCTGCTCTGATCGCGATGGAGCACATTCCGGGAACGAACGGGAGTGAGGTGGACATGGGCTCTTGGACCAGGAGCCAGAGGAGGGGTTTTGTACGGCAAATGGCGGTGATCGGGATATGCCTGATTTGGGGGGCCCGAGACACCACTTCTGGGGCTACTGCAAAGCATAAGTTCGCTGCCACACATAACAAGGAAGGGATTGAAGGATTTTTCAGTAGTGCGTTATCACGGACTTTTGCTCCGGGGAGACAATCGTTGAAGAATTTTAGATTTATACGCTCTTGCGATATAAGCCTGCGAGGGAGTAAGGTTGTTGCAGTGACAGGCTGGGGATCGGCAGTTGATCGGAGGGAAGGAGAGATAGGTCAAGGCACAGGTGAACTTTCTGGTTTAGCTGTTTTGGATGGTACTACCCCGTCGACATATAAAACCCTGGGAGGTCCTGATTGGGCTATCATTAGAGCGTATGGTGGAGGGATCAGGGGCGGTGATTTCATGGAGGAGCTGCTCGATAACGAGAGTGATGAGTGCGAAGGTGGGGGGGAAGCTGAAAAACTGGTGGAGGGTTGGTATCATGAACCGGTTTGGCAGCTAGTTGCCGAATGTGTTTGCCGCTATGAGGTGTATGCGGAACAAATGCTGTTAGGGGAAAACCTGAGATAGACGAGTGAGGATTCAGGGAAGAACGTGCCGGATGGTGGGCCTAGGCGCTAGGTATGACAAGAGACATTGATTACTGTATCTAACTAACATGGAAGGGGAAAGCGTGCGATGTTTGTGGGACTTTATTAGTGTGCGTGCGAGAAGATTAGGGTCTTGTTAGGGATACTGTTTTCAAGGGGGCTGTGAACTTTGGGTCTCTGTTGTGATCACGACCATTACCACGGCGATGCGTAGGCTCTTTTTCATCTACTCCGGGCCCGGTATATACCTGAGGGGCATATGCTTTGTTCGTTGAAAGCCTCCGCCAAAGGTGTTATGAGAGGTAAATCGCCGAGTGATTCCACATGATACTATTAGATTTTGTATTTCGTGTGACCGGCAAAGTATCCGAGTGGACCTTATCAGTGGTAGGCGGGGAGCGGCTTGCTCAAGATTGAGAGAAGTATTCAAATAGTCCTTGCCCTATGTTTTATGCACACGTGTGCCCAAACCCCATTTAGGTTCGTAGGGGAAAGATATATCTCGGAGATCCTGTTCATATTCTCGATCTGGCCTGTTCTAGAAATCGACCCCAAAATCTCCTACTTAAATCATATCTTTTTTTCTTTCTTTTTCTTTCCTTTTTTTCAAGTATGGGATCTATTGATCTCTAGGCGCTGGTGGGTTATACCTTATGGGGCCTTGTCAGTGGTCGGGGTAAGGTAGCTGCGGGGATTAAGGTAAGTTTCCTCTGGGCGGGTCAGAATCTTGTTGTATTGTTTTGCTGAGAACAGGGTTCCGATCTTTTTATATAAGTGGGGGCTGTCTAATTACGGTTACACACTTTATTGGCACCCTGGGGCAGCGGCGCTGAATTTTGGGCTCCACTACAGCCTGTATAATAATATCATACAAAGCTGAGATAAGACATAGTGGCCTGGAGACACATCATGTCACTCGCAGGCTATCAACAGGGTAAGCTAGGCCTTTTTCGTGCCGCTACCATAGGAAAAAAGCAGGTTAGGATTTGGGGGGAAATTACCGTTTTGAGGTTGATGTGCTTGCCCTATTTTTCTATTGCCCCCTAGTCAGACACTTGTGTTGTCACTCTGGGAGTCTTGGCGTGCCGACAATAAGCTTTTTTCGAGGTGATTATGCTAGGGAGTGCGGATGAAGGCTGGTGAGGCGCATATAAAAATTCTTGGAATGGGTGATCTGCTAGCTTTAGGGTTGGTTTGTCTCTGACTGTAGCACCAGGTATGACCAAAGGCAGATTGGGCACCAACCAAACGCTGTGCCAGTACTTGTACAGCAATTCCTTCAAAGTTAGGCATATAATTTGTGGGATACGATGCGGAACGGCACTGTGTATGACTGGCACAGCTGGCCAAGGGTTGCTGTTTTGGAAGGGGGGGGCATAGGTAAGGGGTTTGGGGGGCATTTGTCACTATATCATATTAGGCGGTGGTGATATCGATTTTCAGCATGCTTCTACCCTCACTCTCACCCCGATTTTTCCTTATGATAGTTGCCCCGCGCACCCGTGGCATGTACCCATACCCATCCTGGCCCCGGCACTTAACGCCGGGCGGTTTACATCTCGGAGTTGTGGGTCTGTCCTTGCGTACGGCGCATTGTTGAGGCACTTGTCAGCTTGCTTGCTGAATTGCGTCTTTAACCTTGGGGCCATTAGGCAATACTTCGTCTTCTGGTGGTTGACATGACGATATCTGTCGATTTTGGGACCCAAGTTGGTGGGTACTGCAGTTGGCCGGCGCTATCATGCACAATTGGTGTGTCTATTACCTTTCGACTTGGGAGCGGCCAATGGGAAGCTGGGGGCACGACACAATATGCAGTAGAAAGCTCCGAGCTGTATGCAACTAAATATTTTTGGGTTTAGGGAAACACCTAGATATGAGTCAGTGGGTGGCATTCGGCCCAAATTTTCTAAACTGGCTGCTGGCCTCGATGGGAATTGTGTGGGTAAGGTGCCTTGGCTGGAAGATCTATATTAGGCGGTAGTAGCGGTAACAGCCGCTACTAGGCAAGTAGGTGTATTCCTGGAAATACCCCCATTTGATTAGGTTGCACTATTATCATCTGTATGAGCACCTACATGCAATTTAATCTACAGGGCTGTGTGAATTGTGGAAGTGAGTTAAGAGAATATTTGAGGGCAGAGGGTACTCGGGCACGATACAGTGTTGTCCTCAGGGTTTTTAGGTAGGGATAGCCTAAATACACTACAAACTCCCTGTCGTGATAGTGTGTAATACTGGTATAAGTATCGTAATCTCCGTTCGCACAATTCATGGCTATGGGTGGCGGGCGGGTCTATAAGATTTCCTTGCTGTATTCTTCTGGGACATTGGTATTTGAAGGATAGTTTCCCTACTTCATAATTACACCGATGTCATTATACCACTCGGGTGTAGTGACAGACTGGAGAAATTATGCTTCTGTGGGCCACGAGAGGCTCTTAGATGCACAGCGCGTGCAGAGTATTAAGGCCGCATGCCACTTCCACTCGGAGCCAATAGGGTACGTCCTGTTGTGTTTAATATTGGTGCTGTATTTTTCAGTATTTTTCTTTAATCCCTGTTTCTGGCACTTGGCTGGGATGATCACCGTATCCCCCCCCTCCTCATCGTGGGACCCCGTAATTTTTTGAAGAACTTGATTATAAGAAGCTCGTGCAGTGGGAAAAGTGCTATGGGTTGAAATACCGAATTCAACTCAAGTCATGTCGTAGGCTTGATAGCTTTGCATTTCGAAACGCTGCCAGCACCCGACTCTGAGGCTCTGCCTTAGTTTTCCGGCGCCATACTCTTCCGGACATACCGTACTGTACTTGTAGTAAAACAAGCCTTATCCCCACTTTTGGAGTTGTTGGATCTCCGATATCACAGTCTAGGGGCCTGCCTTATTTCTTTGTTCATTTCGGGAGGTTGACCCAAGGGGGTTTGTGGGGGTCAACATGTCAGCCTTCCCTCTCATAACAGATTGCCTTCCCTGGTATTGAAGTTCTGGAGGGGCGACACGCTCGTGTGTATAGTGACCCTCGCGGGGGTGCAGCAGGAATGCCGGCGACGAAAGCAGCAGCGCTTACACGTCACCTACGATTGAGAGCTGGTATTATGCTATTATTTAACTTGGTGCCTGTATTTGGTTGATATGTTGAAAAGCCAATATGTGGATTTTTTTGTGGGGTGATGTTTCTGGGTGTGTCGCCTCCATGGGAGGGAGTGTGATGAGTTTCGGCCAACGTGTTGGCAATGCGCAGTCCTGCGCATTTAGTGCTATGGCCATGGGGACGCTCAGTCATTGCGGATGCGGGATAAATAGGTGGTAGGGAGGGAGAAAGTGGAGATCCGACTTTAGATATGGGAGCGGGGACATCACTAGGAGAAGGGTCAACTGCGAGAGAAAATTGTTGGAGCAGTGGTAATGGCGGGGCAGCGGCGCAGAGGAGGGTGGGGGGGCGCAGTCTCGTGGATGTGGCACCAGGGGTCATCCTGAATACGATCTCGTGACTTGCTGAATCTGGTGATAGGGAATCTGAGAGGTCTCGTGGCCACTCGATTTCCGCGATCACCGCGAATGCGTCTTCAGCATCCCGGTTTTCTGGCGCATACTTGGCAATCCCCATGGAATTGTTCAACGACGAAGACGTTTCCCTTGTATAATAAAGCATTTCGTTCGTTATTACCGTTAGAAAAAGTCCTGTAAGTTGAGTTCAACTGAGAGTAAGTAGAGAGAGCGTGGGGGCCGGATTTAAGACACGGACAAGGCCAAAAAGAGCTCATTTGATGTCAATTTGCCCTCTCAAAGCAAAGAAAATGACGGTTGTGGAGTGATGAGTCCTCTGAAATTTCCTATTCTGGCTTTGTCCGTGTCTTAAAGTCGGCCCCCACACACTCTCAACTTACTCTCAGTTGAACTCAACTGACAGGACTTTTTCTAACGATAATAAACTTTCCCACATCAGTCTCAGGGAGCGGCCGAGCCAGCTAGGCGCAAGTGCTTGCGTGAAATTATTGTTCCTTTGATGTGCTCAAGCCCTTCCTTCTCGAATGGCAATGTGAGTAATAGTGCGTTGGATTTGAACTTACCAGGAATGGAATTACCTCCAAAAGGGGAAGAAGGGTATCTTGACCAGGGGTTGGAATAGACTCGATGACTTGAGTATGATTGAGTTTAAGAGTACAGTACTTGTACACTTGTAACCCTGGGGCGGATGAGACAGGCAGAAATGCCGCTAGAGGCTTTGGAGTGGTCACATTTAGAGTCATTTTACCGATCTTAGCATGCATAGGCAAATTTTGGCACATCAAGAGTTTGACCCCACGACTTTGGCCTCTGATAGTATGGCCGGTAACAATGGGTTTCGAAAACGTTCTTTGGTTCCTGAAACCCAAGAAGCCTTGAATCCTGAAGCTAGAGGCATTAGTTCTAAGAACCTGAGAAGCCGCAAAATGAGCCCCTTGGCTTCGCAAAGTTTGAGTTTGAGCTAGGCATTACTGTTAGAGTTGACGGAAGGGTATAGTTGGTGGACAAAGATGTCAGAATGAATGCAAGCGGATAGGTACAATGGGAGAATACAGAATGTCTTTAGTGATTTCATTTGTTATGGAGTTGAGGAGAGATAAAGGGATCAACGGTGATGGTGTATGGTCATGTCTTTCCTTTATCAATATATGCAGGCAAATAGGATCATACATGGAGAGAGATGAGTGTGGGGAACGATGGAATGAGCATGATGGTTTCCTTATACTCTATATATATATTTATGTTTTGTTTAGTTAGTTTAGGATGACGACGAGTGAGCAGATGTTTATCAGCATGCATCTGTGAATTTATCATAATATGTTACTCGTACATTTGCTCCTTGCTATCCCGAATGGCGATCTTAGACGGATTTCAGCTGGGACAACGGGTGTTCTGAACAACGGGGGGCATCATTGAAAATACAGAAATTTCAGGGAAACATTATGGAACCTTTATTCCCATTCTCTTGAGAAGGCTTATTTCAATAAATGTTCATATGAATAATTACTCCATTTGTCTTCCACTTTGTAGACAGGCAGGTAGTATGTTCTTTGTCTTCTTCTTCCTCACCACTTGTACCAATGGAGGAAAGTGGTTCCTCTCAATCTGAATCCATTGTCATAGCTATTTTCCCTTTGCTTGGTTCAAGCTTGGGGCCACTAATATGGCAGGACTGGGATGGCTGGATAAATGAACTATGGAATCATGGTCAGCTGGGTTTGGCCAATATTCCCGTAACTGTAATTTGTTAAATATTAAGTGTCAAGATATAAACTATAGAAAAGGGTGTATAGAAGCAGAGCAGAATGGAGCTTATGGGTAGAGGATATCAGTTCTTTTACATACAGCATATTATGGTTGAACAGAAGTAGGGAAATAATTAGAAGAGGATGGAGAAAATGAGAAAGCCAAAGGCTGTGATAGGCAGCTGTGTCTATTCCGATTACTGGAGGTGTAGATATATCTTTACCATTCCTCTCTAGCTCACTCTGATCCAAATTCTGTTATGTGTATAATAATATACCTTTGGCAATGCTATCCTGGATAAAACTATGAATATTGGGATGAAGGCTTGTATCCAAAGACTACAGAAATTGATTCTGATCCATAAGGAAATTCTCTAAGTACACAACTTCATCAATACAATTTACTCTTATTAACCTGAGAGCTTAGTGATATTAATATTAGTCTGTATGAATAAAATGATAAACAGGGAAATAGGTATTATAATAAATCTGAGTACAAACCTCAGGTCAAGCTTTAGAGGCCTTTGTAATACCTGCTTTTATCCACTAAATAATTGTCTTGAGAAAACTGTATACCAAGAATCAGTTATGACGGGTGTAACCTACTCACAAGTATCTCGTGAATACTAAAGGGATTCTGAGGATACCATTAGGACAAGGAGAGGAGGGTCAATAGACTGGTCTTCAATAGACAAGGTAAAAGGAATGGAACTAATAGAGTTACTGTTTAACTGGTAGTATTAAAGATTATAGTCCTGTGAGGGTTGAGAGTCTAAATCCTAATGGGATTGGAGGCTCTTTAAATACAAAAGATTGTTGCTAGAAAAACTTAACAAAAGTGCAAACATCCTGGCCAATAAATATGCTAACAGAGACAGCATAAAAAGGTAATCATATGCCAAAAACAGAAGATTAAAAGTGACTGGATACAGCTAGAAAAACAGGTAATAGAAACTAAATAAGTAGGAACTGGGGATTGTTAATACAATATTAATCTGGTTGATAAAGCAATAGCATAGCGATATCCAAATAGGTAGAAGCAAGGAGGGAGTAGGATAAGCAAAACAAGGGAAGAATAACCAGTCAGGAAGTCATAACCAAGTATGATACTATACAATTTAAAGTATTAAACCAAGGGTTTTGGTTAAAAGTAATATGTGATGTCATAAATGTTTAGTCATAAATGCTATTTCTACTCTGGCATATGGCAAGTACAGTAAATAATTGTCACTCAAGTCAATTAATTCTGTCAAGGCTGTGGCTTCTGAGCCACTTGGACAACATATTTGCTGGTTCAGAACCTGAAGTACTCAAACTGAGTACTGGACTGTTCAACATCACCTTGTTATTTGCTATAGCTATCCAGTAATAACTTATTATAATATTGTAGATTATGAAAGTACCTGGAACATTGTAACTGAACCTGATATCAAACCTAATTATATATGAAAGTTTTATTATAACATATTGTTTATAATAATTATACCCTTACTTGTATAATACTTAGTAGATAACAATTTATTGTGAATTGGCCATTGTACAAACAGGCACAGAGGGAGGTTGTTGTTTTGTTGGTGCCAAGCATTGGAATTTGTTTGGGCAACCATACAGGAGGAGCCTCAATTTCAAAAGTACAAACATTGTGGGCCCACCAATGATGCAATGTGAATCTGATTAGCTTGAAATCTAATTGTGGTAAAGTTTTAATATAACACCAACAGCTTGGACTCTTAGGTGCTCAATTCACGTGGATTTGGTGTTGTTGCATGGTTGTGAAAATGGCATTTGACTTTTGTCATGAAACTGAGTACTAGGGAGGGCTTAGGTTTCCTCGGCGTTGCCAAGAGCCTTCTGGAACTAATACAACTTGCTTTTTATCTCTTTCTGGAAATACCTTCCTTACCTGCTGTGTTACTGATATCATAGCTGAAATCTGGAAATTTGAAGATCCATGTCTAGTCTAGGTCGTTTATTGTTTATTGATTTTGAGAATGGGGAATGGAATTTGAGGTTAGGTTTTGGTTAACATTGATGTTGCTAAGAGATGATTAATCATCAGTTCAACAAGCGTCATAGTACCTCGGCTAGCTCTCATCGAGCTGGTCTTCTGTAGCCTCCTACCATCAGCCGATCCGAGGACTCTAGGTTATCAGAAATCCAACCTCTCCCGTTTCTAAGCTCTCTCCCGGGTTCCCAGAGCCACAACCCGCGCCAATCATGTCAAACAAACTTTCACATGGAACCGAAGCAGTGGAGGGCATTGCCTCACTAGTCGATACGGATCTGTACAAGCTTACTATGCAATGCGCCGTCTTGAGGAGCTATCCTGACGTCGGTTTGTTTTTGCCTGTTCGTTGTGCGAAATTGGGACTGACGATACGTTTGGTAGATGTAACGTACGCCTACACAAATCGGACATCTGAGTTAAAGCTGTCACGCGAAGGCTTCGAATGGATCAAGGCTCAAGTCGCAAGTAGGAATTCCCCGCAGATTGTGATCCTTTGGCGACTCCGCTGACCTAGGGCGATCAGAGTTGGGGCACCTTCGCCTCTCGCAGGCGGAGCTTGAGTTTCTGCAGAGGGCCTGTCCTTACCTCCCAGAAAACTATCTCGCCTACCTCGAGAAGTTCAGCTTCAAACCAGATGAGCAACTTGTACTTGCCTTTACTCCTGGTACAGGCATTTCAGACCGTATGCTGAATGAAGCGAAGGAAAAGTCGGGGAAGGTCGAATTTGTACGTAGTGTCTTAACCTTGTTTTGTCTTGAGGCTGACAGTGGTGCGAAGGGTGATGTGAGAATAGATATCAGGGGGAGATGGGTGGAAACAATACTTTACGAGATTCCGTTGCTAGTCCTAGTTAGCGAGGCGTATTTCAAATTCTCTAACACTGATTGGAATTACGAAGGCCAGGAGGAGAAGGCGTTTGCAAAGGGTCTGCAACTCTTGGAGAGCGGATGTTTGTTATCAGAGTTTGGGACGAGGCGGCGAAGAAGTTATCGTAAGTATGGGCTGCCTCGCTTGGCATATATTTTTTTACTGGAAAGTTGGCAGATACCCAAAAACTCGTGTTGAACGGATTGGTTCGTGCGATGGCGCATTATGAGAAAAGTGGGGGAGGGAAGGGCAAATTATTAGGAACGAGCAATGTTCATTTTGCTCATAGGTTTGCCCATGAATTTCCACCCCCGTCACATCATGGGAAAGGGCGGCAGGCGACATAACAATGTGCTGAAATTTACGTGCTCAAATTTTGTAGGATGGGACTCGGTCTTATCGGGACTGTTGCGCACGAATGGTTTATGGGCATTGCCGCAGTCACAAATGATTATACCCATGCCAACGAGATCGGGCTCCGGCAATGGATCGATTGCTTTGGTGAAGGGGTTGGTATCTGGTATTGATATCCTTGCATAGGATTATGCCTGACTTTGTTAATGCATTAGGTTCTCTCAATTGCGCTCACCGACACCTTTGGTACCCCACACTTCCTTAGAAACTTTACTTTGAAATATCCTCCATCCGGCAAGTCCTACGCCGACATATTCGCAGGGGTCCGTCAGGACTCTGGTGACCCGGAAGAATTTGTCGGGCGCATGCGCAAGTTCTATGATGAGCAAGGGATTAATTCGAAGAAAACAATCGTGTTTTCAGACAGTCTAGACGTTGACCTCTGCCTAAAGTATAAGGAGTTCGCCGAGAGAGAGGGTTTTGTCCCTAGCTTTGGTGTCGGAACTTTTTTGACAAGTATATTCTCACATATCTCTGACATTATTCAACTGCTAACTATTCAGACGACTTTGTGCACTTGAGTAACCCGGGTCGGAGGTCCTGGCCTTTAAACATCGTCGTTAAAATCAATTCTGCGGATGGTAGACCCGCAGTGAAGATTAGTGATAATATCTCGAAGAATACTGGTGACCAGGCTACTGTCGAGAAAGTCAAACAAGAGCTGGGATATGTCGAGAGAGAATGGGCAGATGGGAACGAGCAGAACCGTTGGGGAAGCAGAATCTAACGAGTGTTCTGTTGTTATCTGGAGCGATTGTATCCGATAAGTTTTCCTAGGCGTTACATTTCACTTTGTTTGCTATTATTCCCAGAGTTATGACGGCCGGCCTGCGTGCTAGAGATATGGGTAAAATTTCCCTGTAGACTATGCTTTCGAAAACTAGAGTGTTGCAACCGGAGAGAACAAAAGCAAGAGATAAGATTTGACGCAATATTCAAATCTTATCGATCAAGGATGGAGAGACTCCATTCCTGGCTTGTGTAGAGGCCAGTACGAATACTGGAGCGCAACTATTGGCGTCACTACAGTACTATAAAAGTAAAGTATGATACCCTTGGACCACTCTTGGGCTACTCGTGCAACCTCTGGTAAGAAGATAGGAAAATGGGATGGGATTTCCGATTGGAGTGTTTGGTGGCCATTAGACCCTCCAATAAGAACTCTAGAATCCCTTGCTGACTTTTTTTTACCCCAGGCCTCACCAATTGGGACACGGCAAACATAGCTTCGAAGCCATCAGCATACAAAGACAGCGGGTCTTGGCACGAGTGATTCCCGATGATGACTCTTTCTAAACTCAAGATATTCTCATTGACATGAAATTCTCCAGCGGTTTTGCAAATGGAAATATTTTTGAACCATTCTAATGGGTCTATATTCTCATTCTTCCATGGTTTCCATAGCGGAATGAACCAAAGTCTCAAAGAATATGTTATCCGGGTCTTTTTTCTGTAGAAAATTGAATTATCAATTATTGAGAACCTTGAATGGGTTTTGATGTGCCTTCAACTGCTCTCTTCTATGTTTCTCAGGATCCAGTCACCACAGGGAGGAACGTCAAAGCTACCGAGGGCACCCGCGTTGATGTAACTGCATTCAATTCAACCGTAGTTCGCGGGTCGTTGGCAGTTTTTTTTTTTTTAATTTTACCCTTCGAACCTTGAATTTTCTAAGCTGTGGTTAGGCTGTGAACTCACTGGT
Organism: Tuber calosporum; assembly: GCA_003316355.1. NCBI lineage: Eukaryota > Fungi > Ascomycota > Pezizomycetes > Pezizales > Tuberaceae > Tuber > Tuber calosporum. The sequence continues at coordinate 20,818 of QFET01003983.1, forward strand.
ATATATTGCCTAACCCTCGCGTCGAGACCTGGTAGCACCTGCACCCTATGACCGATTCCTCAGAAACCTTACACAGCATTCTGTCCAGAAAACCCTCCACACATCCCACCTTTCATCTAGCAAGCCCTCCTTTTGGTCAATCTCTCTTCCCTTCTTCCCTTCCATCCCCCTCACATCAACAAGGGTGCCATCCATCAAATCGTCTTTCCGGATCTTCCTTCAAGACTTCATCCAAACATAACTCAAACACCTTCCTTACGATTCCAGGCAGGGGAAGCATTTTTTACAGCTCCGATGTATAATCGATCCCTGGTGGGCACTGATGCAAGCGGAAGAGCAGGGGCTTCTCATGAAAGCATCTCTCAAAACCTTCCCTCTATCAACACCCAAGATCTCTGGTCTCATGGCCAGCGCCACGCTAGCAACACCAGGAGTAGGGAATTAGTCTACTATCCTTCCCCATTAAGGCCCGGTAGGTGCAGCCCGGCAATATCTGCCTTCCCTATTGTAGGTTGCACTGAAGGGGCTAATGAAGTAGTAGTTTTTGAGCAGACTACCCAAGGTATGGCTAGTGCTCGGGAGACAGGGGGTGTTGGCTGTGGTTCTCTCTCAGCCGTTTATCGCGGACTAGATTGGAATGATTCCCTCACGATGCTCAATGGGAGATTGCAAGAGGCGTACACAGGAAGAGATCAAACTGCTGCTATTACCACTAGCACTACAACGTCCTCTTCCTTTCCGTCTACCGCCGCGCTCAGTGACGTTTCAGAGGCAGGCATTGAGCAGGCAATTGTCCAAGAAGCAGCTGTTCCGGAGGAAACCCTTGAAGATGGGATCGCGGAAGGGGCCGCTGAACACAATGGCATCAGTCCTCTGGAACTTGAGCCGTGTTATTCGACTCCCTCTTCTGACGGCCCAAACGGTAATGGCGCCGGATCGGCTGGCATTAATTCCCAGAGAACTAGCATATCCTTTCCTCTCTTAGAGGACCTTGCCTCAAGACCCTTCCTCCCTCCCCCTCCCCGGGAGAATACCTACCACGGCCTTAGTTGGGCCGACAACCACAAAGTGTTGAACCGAAACCTCCAGAAAGCCTATGAGAACAACGACTCAGGAAACTCCCTCATTAACACCACCCGCCCACAAGTAAACTTTTACGCAACCGATTCTCTGGTGCCCCCCCCTGGGCTCCCGCTATCCATCCCCTACTCTTCCCCCCCACCCAACCCTACGACACAACAGCCGTCTCTACACTACCAGCCAGAGGTATACCCAACGCACGAGCCCAATTGGGGCCCCTATCCGTACTTCCCACAGCAACAACAGCCGGTACCTCATCATCTGTTCTGCCCATCCGCTGTTCATGCAGTTACCTGTGGCGCGATTTTTGTTGACCCTAGGGCAGTGGCTGCGATAGACCACGTAGTGTACAATTCTGCCATGTTGATGTTTGAGAACTTTCGGCGCCAGTTTCTGGCCATGGAAAGTAGGCATAATGTTGGCTGGCAGCCCGCGCACGCCAATGAGCCGAATACCAGAGGCACTGCACTTGCACCTACTTGGACGGTCAATGAATCTGCGGTCATTGGCGATTCTTCAGCGGAAGGGGGAGCTAACAAGGGGATGAACAAAGAGCCTCAGGAGGAGATTCAGGAGGAATTGAACCAAGGGTCGAATGTTGGAAACAAAGCTGAAGCTGGTCCCGCAACGGCAGCACAGAAAACTACCACCACAAATGATATTGGTACCCAGTTCATCATCGGAAGATCAATTATGCGGGATTCCAGCACTCAGGTCGATAACGAGGCTGTCCAAAACCAATCGGGTGTTACAGAGAGGTTAGATGCTAGCTCCCAGACTGGAGTTATTGAACCTGCTTCCACTCGAAATTTCGGTGCACAAACCGACGTTCCTGAAGTCGTTACTACCGGAATAACCATCAGCTCTTCTACACAGACCACTTCCACCATTACTAATAGCATAGGCACATCAACTGATGCGGAAATCCCCCCAGCACAAGTACATTCACCACCTGAAACTCAACCTCAACCACTCGTCACCAGAAAGCACAAACAAAAGAAGAACAGGTCAAAGGCCAACGCACCCGGGGCCGTGCAACCACCTTCCGCTCCACTAGGCCCTCTTTTTCCCACTGTTGCTCGCGAATCCGTGAGTATCCCTGAGCAAACCATCACCTCAATTGCTATGGAGAAAGTCCAGGAGGTATCATCCACACCCCTCCAAACATACATACAAGGGTATCATACTAACCTCAACAGATATCACCAGGGCCAATCATCCAATCAAGTCCCATCCCCACCCTTACCGGGCACGATGAGGAACCGGAGACCGCATCGTTCAAGATAAAGACTCAGGGAACTGCCGCACAGCCTAATGGGCTCAGAGCTATTGTGCTCTGCTCGCTCCTTTTCCTTTTCCTAGATCTTTTATTTGGCCCAGAGGGGGAAACTTGAGCGATTTGTTTCCTCTACAGCAAAATTTGGGGTTTAATAATAAAGGAGAAAAGGGATAGAGAGAGAGGGAGGAGGGCGAACGGTAGAGTAGATAAACGGGGAAGGTAGCGGGGAAGAAGCGGCCGCTACGTGAATTGGGGATATCTCGTTTGCCCTCAACTATTTAGGGGTTTCCCACTCTTACTTTTCATTTTTTGCCAATAATTTTTCTTTCTCCACTTTTTTCATTTTTTCTAAAGTCGGCTTATTGCTTGCATAGTTGCTGTACCAGTTACCGTAGGAGTTCTATCGGGATAGATGGTACTTGGAGGGCGATCCACGGTATTAGAGTGGCACACGGCTTAGAAACATTGACAGCTAGCTTTAGAACAGTTATCTTACAATAATATCTTTTTTCGTATTCTTATCACCCGTCCTGCCACCTGACTTCCACACCTCCAGCCACTATCAGCCACTGCCCAAAATATTTTTAACGAACAAATGATAGGAATAGAAGTATTTATTCAAGAGTAAAGTGTTTCGATAGGCACTAGTCATTACGCTAGTTTCGGTATCCACCCTGAGCATGCTAGATTCCCGGAAATCTTGACAAACATCAAAGGTAAGAGTAGCACTAGGATTTCCCCTTTTAGAGGGTCATGGATTCGACGGAAAGGAAGGAATTGATTTCCAAATGGAACCGGCGGATTTTCATGCAAAGCAATTCTTCAGCCCTATAACTTTACTAGTCTGGGAAAGCGTCCACCCGTCATACGGTTGCATATTCTTACAAATACACCTTGGGAACTACTTCTTTAGCGACGGGTTCTTCACTCTTGAGCTCTTACGAACTCCGGCCCTCTGCTTCGCCATGCGTCTCTCTATGATACTCAAAGGTTTAACCGCCTGCTGTTGCCCTTCCGGTATGGTCGGCGTGCCACTAGATATAGTCGGTATGCCATTGGACATAGGTAAACTACGGGCAGTAAGAGTAGCAAAGCCGGAGTGGATCGGTTTGTGTTTTGGTGATGTCGAGGAGTATAGGATCTGCCCATAGTATTTCCCACCCATAGCATCTTCATCAGGGTTAGGGGTATCCTGCCAAGGACCGCGGAAGCTAACGAGGGGAAGTTTGATCTTGCGCCAACTCTGACCAATTTCAGGCACGAAATTACTTGCTTTGCATAGAGGATTATCTAAGAGCTTGTAAAGACCCCCGGAGTCCTTGCGAGAGATGTCATTCCTTCTCAGGATCTCCTCATCAACAGGCTCGTTTAGCGCTTCGAGGGGACTACTGAAAGGGCTAGATTCCCACCAGTTGTGTGGAGGGTCCTCGCGCACCTCTTCTCCCCCGGGATCCGAGATATTTAGCCACAGGCAGCTTCCGATTGTAGGTGTGGAATAACCAGTGCCTTGCTCAGTAGAACAGTTTGGGGAAGTTCCGGGGTGTGAGTTTGATAGCATTACATCCTGGTCCTCGCCCTGACAAGCAGAACATCCGCAATCCCTAAGATATTTCATGCTAATAGGTGTCCACACTTGTCCAGTCAACATGCTAGACTCAGTTGAAGAATACTCGCTGCGCGGACTGACGATAGACGATAGGTTACTGTGGGTAGTGGATCGCAAATCAGGAGTAGCCTGTCCAAACAAATGAACCTCTTCCCCAGTTCCCAGACCCCGGTTATAGTGACTAACCCTGCAAGGAAAAGGGGCCCCATGAAAGAATGGGATCGGTGGCGAGTCTTTCGCAAGGCTATCAATTCCTAACATCGCGGGGGGCGAAGGGCTTGGCCACTCTTCTTCAAACTGATATGTCTCTCTTGGTATGTCTTCCATCTGTAAAAATACCCCTCTAGGGGATGGATTGCTTCCAGTGGATGTAAACATCGAAGGGGGAACTAGATCATCGGTGACCTCTCTAAGATCACCGTGTAGTGGCTGAAGTAGTAGAGCCATTGAATTCTTCGGATGTGTAATCTCAGGTGTTGCCTGTGCACATGGCTGGATACCTGGTGAGGACAGTTCCTTCGAGTGATGGTCTATGAGGATGCTCTCAGGGCTAATTATCGTCAACTGGTCACAATGAATTGATACCCCATTTCTAACCCAAAATTGTGCAGATCTAGAGACCTCCTGAGTTTTCACTCCAGGGCTTTCGTTAGTGGTGGAAAGCTCAAATCGGGGGAGCTGGACAGCAGGAACTCCTAGAGTATCTCCACCCGGCTGATTTCCACAATCTACAGTAGCCTGCACACTCAAATAGAAAGGAGAAAGGTTGTTGTTCCCATCTTCACAATCCGCGTCTACATTTCTTTCATTTGGGGAGTGACGCAATGTTCTCTGAGCCCCAGGGTGAGGAGGCCCCACAACTTGGTAAGGAGGTATGCGAGCATTTTGTCCTAAGTGAATCTCTGAAGAAAAATTCTGATCCGTTTCACGTTCGCTTGGAAGAGATCTCAGCAGGCTGCGATTGACTTGGACTTTGTAGATGTGCTCAGGGGAATCTTGGGGGCTGTTCAGGTTTGACGCTTGTAATTCGCTATCTGCTAAGAAGAAGCAAGGCCGATAGGTAGCTCCCCCAAGAATCGGCTCAACCACAGAATAGGGGGGGGTTCCAGGATCTGGTTGTTCGGAAGGGCTACCCTCGTAGGCATCTATCTCAGGGGTAGAAGCCGGTAATGCAGCTCGACGTTTACTGGAGGCAGATATTAACTTAGCTCCTTCGGTCCTGCATTAGGTATCAATATTAATGAAGGATCAACATAGCTCAAGGCAATCTAGGTACTTACGTCCACACCCTATCTTGTTTAGAGCCGGGTTTCGTTCTTGGAGCGATGTCTAAAACAGGTTTGATTGGGCCAGAGGGAATCTTGTTTTTCTTATTTCTAGACATTTCTAGAGCGCTGTGGGAGTAACCCACCGTAGAGCGCCCTGAATCAGAAGCCCAAAGGAGCAACTAATAGAGATGGCGGTTTCGTGATTGCTGGTTGGTCCCCTTGGCTGGTTCCTTAGTTTGTTCGAGAAGGAGCTTCCAAACGTGTCGGTTTACGTAAACGCAAACATAGCTGCTTAAGCCCTACCTACCCACTTGGGACCTTGTCCTTCCCATGTTAAACATACTAATAATATATTTATTAGACCCTGTTTGGCACTTGTTTCTATTTGTATCACATTACTATGGAAGTTAAGATATATTATTTTGCTATTGCGCTTTTTTATTATAACTCAACTTGCGGGCCTTATAGGTTGACGGACAGTGAATAATCATTTCGACAGGAGGGTAAAAACAATGCAACATGCTAGGCAATTCGAAAAAGGCCCCTGATTGATAGCTTAGCATAGCTATAAGCACAACTCCTTACTAATATCCTTCGACCAGTTGTACCGCGACTTGAAAAATCCCTGGACCCCGTAGAGGTCAGTCATTCGATGTCCGTGTGAATGAAAAATATCTAGTACAATTCTCAATATTTGAAGAGTGGGTCACCTAAGGGGTTACATAGCCTCAATTAAGTCAAAAACATCATATCCTAGTCATTGGTGAGCAGATTACCTAATTTCCGGGTCCTCTGAACGGCTGCTCAGCCGATAAAACGCTACACAAGTAGAACAGTGTCCGGAGAATAACTGTAGCATGTACAGAGTTCTGGCCTAAGAATAGTTTGGAATTTAGGCTAATTAGACCTGGGATATCAAAAATCCAAGGCCTGAGTTATTGTGTCACTGATGCTGAGATCATCTAACGGAGGATGTCATTGATCAACTGCTGCCTTAGGATGACCACCGGGGAAGAGATGAATTGCTTTCAGCTGATTCGTAGGACCACTAGGATCCCCCTTCTGCATATGTCGGTCTGGTTGAGCATCTGGGACTCCTCAGCCAAACTCATTCTGTCTACACGGGGTGGGGTGCAACATCAAATTTAAGGCGACTGAGACCCTTCAAACTCGGTTTCCCCTTGTCCAGACTTAATCCGGGTAACAGCGCTACAGTGCCTAAGCCTGAACTCGTACCAAACAGCGACGGTATGATACCTTGATACCTAGTTGAATATATTATTGAAGCCCATCGGGTTACTTTAGAAACTAGGGCTATTTAAGAATGAATCCAATAGAATCAGAATAATACAATAGCACTTTCTCCACTTGTGCGAGGGGTTGTCAAGGGCTTCATGATTCCAAAAAAAATATCTTGTTGAAAATAAGTTATTTCATTCTATGGGTCATTTGTGTATGAGTCGTGTAAGATACATATATAACTAGTCACATCTAGAGAGATTCCATATGTTGACATAGGGGTATTTATGGTTAAGGTTATAGTTTGATAGCCCCAGTGTGGAAATACATCTCGAAGTCTGAAATTATTTATTTAATTTAACGTTTAGTGATGTCTGAGATTCTAAGAGACAACCTAATTGTGCCAAGGTTGTGGTTGCAACACAACCCACAATTGCTTGTTGCCTCGCAACCATGGGTACTCTAAAGAGTGCCTGACAGCTCAATGGTAATTTACAGCTCAACGGTAATTTGTGGCTTAGCATGAATTTGTGGCTGAATACAACATAACTGTAGGGTGTGGATAAAGAGTATCTCATTCCGTAAAATCTCAGGAATAATCAAAACACCTTGGGGTACTCCTACTGAGTGCCTGACAGTTCAATCAAATATTTTAAAGTAGTATTTTATTATATACTAGTAACTAATTCTGCAAGTTGACAGGTTACTTGATTCCTTTAACAATAAGCCTGGATAGCTTCTTCTTATATGCTTTGATAGTAGCACAATCTTTCGCCTCAGCCTTTGGCTTTGCTGTTATCTTTGCCTTCATCTCCTTTGCCTTTGCCTTAATCTCATCGAGAAATGGTTTACGCTCGGCTTGCTGAGCTCTCTTCCTAGCATTTTGTGCTTTACGCAACTGTTTTTCTGCTATATATACCTTAGCATCTTCTCTCCTTTTGACCATTTCACGTGCCTCAGAGGCATAAATAACTCAAACTTTTTGGACTTGCCTTCTGCTTTGCATCTTGTACTTGGCACATCTTGCTTGTTCTGCCACCTGAGTATGTTCCAAATTCTCTATTGCTAAAGCTCCAGACTGGGCTTGAGTTAATCCTCCTTGTAGAACAAGTTTTAGCTTATACTGAAAGTTAGGAGAGATATCTGCTTCTTCTCATAGTAGTTCATCTCCCTGCCTCTTGAGGCTCCAAATCGTAAGTGGCATCGTAGGTGAGTAAGTTGTATGGTTGTTACTGGTGGGGTAGGAGGGACACGAGCTTCTTGTAACTTAGAAATTACAATCTCAGGATTGTATGGAATTGGGCGAGTAGCTCGAAAAGCAGCACAGATAGTGGACTTTTTAAATGCTTGCTGACGGATGAAATCAATTCTATCCAAGAAGTACACTTTATCAAAGTCACCACACCCAGAACGGGTTGTAGCTTCAACTGCTTCAGCATGGTAATCCTTGTAAGGCTGAAACACCACAAGATCGAGTGGTTATAGGAGGTGACTGGTGTGAGGAGCGAGGCAGAAGAGAATAATCTTATGTGTATCACAGAAGTCGATAACCTGTTTCGTACAGTGAAAGTCATAACCATCGAGTAGTTGTAGACGATAAGCAGCAACCTTGCGCGCTGCAGAGAATTTTTCAAAGTGGGAAGCCACTTCATCATTAGAAGCAAGATAGTACCATCACCACTGATACTTTCACAGACAGTGACAACCTCACGGTTGGTGTAGCTTCTAAGGTATAGTGGGAGTGTAGGTTCGCGGGTAATGATCCATTGGTCCCGTCTGATACTAATACAATATCTAGTTTCATCAAAGTTGTATCTATTACCAACTTGAATCCTATAGTCAATGCATACTACTTTGTACTTTTTAAAGCAGCTGTGTATATCTTCTGGCTGGTGGGCATTCTTGTGATCCATATCGATTGTAGGTTGTTGGTGAATAAAGTATTCAGGATACTGATTGAGGAAACGCCTAACCCATTGCTCACTGACAACTTGTGTTGGAGTTAAGTCTCTATGAGCTTGCTGAAAAATTGTATTAGCAGCACCAGAAACTATCTGAAGTCGACCACTGGTTCCAATCATGTCGAGTTGATCAAGGTATTGGCATACAATAGCCTCCTGGTCTTCTGGCAGCTTTTGGTTTGCTGCTGCCCTTTCTTGTTTCGATTGACGGCCTTGCCAGTGGACCTGTAGTCTTCATAAAGGTATTTCATAGGTATTCGCAAGGGAAGAGAGATCTGGATCATCATTCTGGGTGGTATGAAGAACTGTAACTACTACCTGAATGCGGGCTTCGATATCCGCATATTGCTCAACCTGTTGACTGGGTGGTATAAGTGCTGAGTTAGATATTGGAGGATGATTGACAGTGATATATGGCATATCTGTTATCGTATTGAGGAACTTGAAGACAGGTATACAGAAAATAATATCTTTGGATGTGTATTGACTTGGATGCTCTGTTCAGCAATAGATGTTGCTCACCAGGTGAGGTTGGGTTACAGAGTTTTTTCTATGCTAAGCCACAAATCACCGTTGAGCTGTAAATTACCATTAAGCTGTCAGGCACTCTTTGGACTGCCCATGGTTGTGAGGCAAGGAGAAATTGTAGGTTGTGGTGCAACTACAACCTTGGCACGATTAAGAACCTTGAAGGGTTTTATGTTTTAATTATTGGTTAGCAAGATCTTTACCAACCAAGGTGTAAACTATCACTCAATAGCTTGACAATCCTAAGGGACCCTGAAGATACAGAGAGGAGAGGGGGGTGAAGTATACTACTAAATGGAGGAGTCTTGAATAGGAAAATAAGAATAGTGTAGGAACTAGTAGGATAACTATTCAAGTTATAGAAAAAAAAATCATTGAGTCCTATAAGACTTAAGAGACTGAATCTTTATGGGATACCTGACTCTTTAAATACAAATAACTTGACAAAATAATAATAAAAATTTTCAGGCTAAGGTAAGTTACATATATGATAAGATACTAGCAAGGTAGAGTAGTCTTAGTTTATAAATAATAGATTACAATCAATATGATATAAATAATAAAACAAGTAGTGGAACCTAGACAAGTACTAATATGTAATTGCTACTATTATACTAATTCTACAATATTAGTAGAAGGATAGTTAGATGCAAATAAATAGTATTAAGGCATGGTACAAATAAACAAAGCAAGTAAATTATATCTATTAGGCAATGTTAACATATAGGAAGGAATAACAGAAAATTGAAGGTGACTGTATCAGCTGTCAACTCAGATAAGCAATACCTAATATCAAACAAGTTAATAGTAGGAAAGATAATGGAATTATGTTACAATTACAATATTGATTAACTAGTATTGACAAATATTCAACATAGGTAGCATTACAGATAAGAAAAGCTAATGAATTGGTTTTGTTATTTGAAAGGAATAGACTATCTATTACTAAACAAATATCACATTATACCATAAGAACTGAAGTTATACTGAACTCTATATGGCTGAGAGATAGAATCATATTTACAGTTAACTACTGAAGAGTCCTGTTAATTCTATTATTTTAATATTCTATACTATCTGAATTAATACTTGATATTGGAGTAAGAGTAGATAGTGTCAAAGGAGTAAGAAACTATATGATTAACAAAAGGCTATTTATAGTTGTGAACTAGCCAAATTGACTATAGTATATTAAAACATGTAATGAAAAGGTATTCATACCTTTTTGTGATGAAAGATACCATGTCCTTTAGTATCTCAGTAGAATAATACACTAGTACAAAGATGGTAAACCTATTTCTATGAGAAGTTAGAAATATTGAGATAGTACAGGTGAAATCAGAAAACAATTTATCAAAAATGTGATTGAAGCTATTAGTATATATACCATTTGAGAGATTATAGGTTAAGATGAGAATGGAAATGCAGCAGAAGTGTTGAAAATAGGTTATCTCATTTAGCAAGCCATATATGGATAAGTTGTATAACACACACATGACTATTCATAACTAGAGGAATTTCACCTGATCATATACAGGTATATATAGTCAAGGTTATTTCCTTCTATATCCATATAGTTCTATAGTGCAGCTGTAGAAATTCATCTCTAAATCTATGCTATATTATTATATCCAACTCTCGGTGCCCCTTTAGTTTCTAAGAGACAGGCTAAGTGACTTCAATATTTTTGCATCCCTATTGGGTCTCCGAGAACCAAACATCTTAATATGGAGAAATAAAGTTTAGTTAACCTCATTCGCCGGGACTCAAGTTAGGTAGCCAAGCCATAAGGCACTCCTGACAGTGCATGGTTAATTTATTGGTAAGTTCGTCTATGCTTATTCTTAGACATATAACGGTCAGGGCGCAGAATGCGTAGATCATCCGAAAAGTGCTATTACATTGTCACCCGCAAGCACTTAAGCAGGGCCCCCTTTGTGCCTTGTGCTAGGCTTAATCCTAAACTTGATGCATCAAACTTTTCCTGAATATGCGAGTAACAGGAGTTGAACGGTGGTGAGGCGGCAAAACCGTTGGCTGGTGAAAGCCAAACAGCTTAACCGCCAGGGATATGTCCCGATCAAGCACCTATCATAAATGATGACTTTCCATACTGAGGTCAACACTGGCATGTGTAATTAGACAAGGCTTTAACTTACCCTCGTATAGTATAATCCAAGGCTACTGCGAATGATCTTTTCCAAAACAGCCCCACCCAGCCAATATGCAGACTAGTTTCAAATCGAAGCACAAAAGCAGATCAGATACCAGAGACGCAACTACGGAACCCAGAGCTCAAACTACGCACTGACAGGATAATCACGGACTCCCGTGTCCCACCATCCCGGCTACCGTGTTTAAAGCACGAGGCGTCCATTGCTCAGTGCAGATGCTAGCGGAAACAGACGCTCAAGCACTGCGCACAACACATGCAACTTCTTATCGAACTTCGACCATGATATTCTAATATTGTCACCTCCAGGAAACCCACCCCCGAGCATGATGGGAGATTGAATTCTCATATAACACTGCCCTCCAAGCGCTCCTGCATCAATGCATTACCATGTGATGCAATGGCCTCATGGCGGCTAAGCCACTTGAGATTCTCAGCTGGTATTCTGGGTTAGGGTTCCCCTACAAGGGCTTGTTCCTGCCAATCATAGTCAGAGGTCACGGGGTTCATACTCGGGTGCATTCATGGTTCGCACAAGGGCTTTCCCAGGCAACGTGGGTATGCTGTTATCAAAATTCAATTATGCTAATAGGTCCTCAGCCGATTATCCCACATATGGTTTGGCCAGTTGAGAGTATATTTCTGGGCCTCGTAACCCGGTGCTCAGATTCATGAAGACCATAATAGTGATTGTGGGTTATGTATGATAGAATCCCCTCTTCGTCCATTCGCCGGAGCATCCCGTATCAAAATCACAAATAGCCGAGAGCCTCAACGTTACTTTGAGAAAACATAGCCCGGCCGCATAGGTTGATAGACGCCCGCCATCGAAGGGCAAAAACTACCCCCCCAAATAATAAAAAATTGGAAACCTCGAAATAAAGTTTTTGACGAGAGCTAGCTCCGTCCCCCAGGCTCCCGCCTCAGTGTTCCCCAAATCCTGGACTTTAGCCATATCACTCGAGGCTCCCCGGACCGCCAGGGAATAGCCCCATGTCTATCAGGAACCCATTGCTTTTTTTTTTCTCAGGTAGATAAAGTAAAGAAATACATATGAAGTCTGTCCGGCAGGTGATACTACAATCCCTTCACTTGCGGCGACTTGGGAATGGTGGATCCCCATGTGGAACCTGAGAGTATAATTTTTCACATGAATTACCGTAAAAACTGGGATAATTGGCCCTCATACTAGTCTTTAGAATTGCCTCTCCAAATAAGGTCGGTCGTATTTTTCCTTTACATTTCTCTCAGCTGAGGGCTGAAGGACAGCCTGTTCGCTATGCCCCCCCCCTAATCCAAAGGAGGGAATTCTGGACGACTAGCGCGACGGCCAATTATTCCAGTTTTTACCATAGTGTAAAGAGCAGATATATCACGTGACTAGGCTGCCGCTAAGACAGACAACAGCTGCAACACTAGTGTTCAATGATCCTTTCAATACCAGGGCAACTGCGATTCCCGCCCCTCCCCACTTTGGGCCAGTTTAACCTTGGAGTATTGTGTTCAGTCGCTGAACTTTACCTTATGTACGGTTACTTCAAGTTATCGATAACTATCTAGACGATCTAAAAATCTAATCTTATTGGGGATCTGAGCCTAGGGTCAAAAGTTTGTGCGCTGTTGTGGGAGAAGGCTAAGGAAGATACACGTAAACTAATTCACTCGGCAAATTCCTACACGGGCTTTCGGGGGTGGATTTCTAGACGAAGGCATCACTTATCATACAGTTAGAATTCCCTATCGTCAACATTCGTGGGGCGGCGCCCGTAGCCCATCACTCGGTAGATCAAGTTAAGCTAAGCTTGAAAGTGATACACAGAGTGCGCCCTCTAAGGGCCCCCAGATGCCTCACAGCTTGAATGAGGTTGAGAGACTATGGATTGAAAATTGTGGCGAGAGATTTCTCATTCAAGATCTCATGCTTCTTCGTAGACTCTTTCATGTCAACACCATAGGTGCCTTGAAGTCTCCGGGTATAAAGCACTTAAGAATTTGCTAGAAAGCACCGCCAGCTTCGACCAGCGCCACTGCCACCACCACCACCACCACACCATCAGATCGCCACTGCCTACACCTTTCTACAACTGCCTATACTACCAAAAACCGCGCATCTCACACCAAAATGTCTGCAGGTAAAGTAGAAGCCTTGGGACCAAAGGTTTCACGCCTCTCCAAAATGCTCCATCCGGAATCACGTTCCCCTCCTCCGTCACCTCCGCAATCTCCCTTGGGGTGGCACATAGCGATGGCCTATCGGGTCCGCGTCCAACTAGAACAGAAGTCTCATGAGATTCTCAGACATGCGAATCCCCCCGACCTATCGATCCACATGAGGAAGATGGAGGGGATAATCGAAGGGATGGAGAGCACGAATGCTGCCCTAGACACCGGTAGGATATCCTACGATGGCGCTCGTCGATCCTTTCAGCTCTCGATGGAGATGCTCTTTGGTATGAGCGCGGAGTTAGATAGACATCTGCGCAGCATTCAATCTTCAGGCCCAGCGATGCCACGGCAGAACCGCTCCCCATCCAGGGGGCATAGGGGCATGAGGGCCCATAGAGAAGGAGGAGAGGGAGGGGGAAGGCCGGGCGGCCGCCCGACGCTCTGGCAGCTGTTTACCAGAGAAATGGAAACCTTGGTCAGCGGAATCTGCGGGAGATCCCGTAAAAACCGGGTGTCAGCAGAGGGCATTGCAGAAGTTGGGGGCGCCAGTGATCCCCAGGTTCCAAGAACTGATATTGACCTACAGCCGTGCCGGAGTTACCTCGGTGGCCAAAGTGCCTAACATAGTCCAGATATGCCGGTTCAGTACCGCCATCAGTCCGGTTTTGATACAGGAATGTCGACAGCTCAGCAGAGAGAGGGAGAGTGGAAAGGTTGGAGAGAAGAAAACAATCAAGGAGCAAAGGCGCAAAAAACCAGAGAGAGCATAATCAGATAAGTAACTATGCCAATCAAAATAAAATAAAAATATTGAAAATTGCGAGTGCAATACTCCAGTATAAGAGACTGATCAAGTGTGTATAAATTGCACCACAGTACTAGGGCACCGGATGTTAAATGTAGTGCCCCTAGGAAACGATAACGCAATGCACCATTTCTTGGGAATATTGCGAGATTCAATACAAATCAAGATGAGTCACTGGAGAGGGGCCCCCAGGCTCCCAAGAGGATAACAAATTATAGAGCGCCCTGGTAAAGAATAACTCTCATCGAGCTTTCACTCTCCAATTCAATGAATCAATTACAGTACCCTCTCCCGTAAAAAAAAAAAAAACTATTGAAGGAAATACAAGCACAAGGCTAGGCTTCGCCAGTCACTTTTTTATACTATTCACGAATAACAAAATAAACTGATAAGGCATGAGATGAATAGGTAAATATAACCAATAATCACAAGCGCCATTCCTGCACGAAAAAAGTGCATGTATTACAGAAGAACACACCAGCCCAGTAGCACTTCATCCCTGAGGGCCCACAAATCAAGACAACCCCTAGCACATTCGGCCCCGGCACACTAGAGTGGAGGCGAGGCCCTTTTTCGCTAACCGCCTCGAAGAGCGCGATGGTAGTGCAGGCTAACGAAATCCAAGGCGTACCTGACACCACCAACAGGATAATAACACCCAGCTTGGTTGCTAGGCAACAGTGTTTCTCTCGGTGCAACATCTCCTCCCACTGCTGAGTGCCCAGGGCCAGCCAACATATGACCAAATCCAATAATTGGTTACTCGAGTACATTGAGATCTACGATTTAAAAAAATAGCTACCGTAGCGCTGCAGCGACGGGCGAATAAGCAGCAATCTCCATAGATTATGGCACCAGCAATTCTCGCTCCTTGCTCAAAAATCCCTCGACTGTACTATACTTGTAGGGCCAAGCGCAGATCCGGCTATTGGGTCCATGAATCGAAGGTGATAACCCCCTCTCCCGCCCCGGCCCGCCACAGGGTCTCTCTCGCTAGTCTTGCGGGGTTCGAATCTTTAGAAATCTCCGTATCCTGGTCTTCTTCTCCTGGTAGTGTGATCTGTCCACATGAGTTGCGCCAGTAGGCCATATCCCAAATCGAAGCGTGCCTTCTCTTCAAGAAATTCTAGAGGTCCAAGTGCAATATCATAATTTAATGTATTCTTACAAGAGTGATCATTTTACTAGCTAACCACCACTTCCTTGTACGAAAATATCCCCCCGGGTACTTTCTCAAGTAATTGGCTAAGGTGACTTACTGTTCCTTTTCAAGAGGTGGACCTTCCTTTTCTTTCTTCCCTCATTCTTTCTTTGGAGGTAGAGTTCGCTTTCTGCGCCTGGTTCTGGTTCAAATTGGTGGCAGCAAGATTAGCTACTTCCCCGTTCATGTATATCTCCACTTGTACAATACAAGGTATCAGTGTTCGCACACAAATTTTCAAGTATTAGTTTTTCAGAGTCAATTCCCTCGTTGAAAACCCTCCGGGGGTACAGTAGCGCACGGGGTAGACCAGAGGTTTTTGTGCTTGAGGTCAAGACGGGTTTCCTCTCTTCCAACACCAGAGCCCGGCAGAGGCATGTTAGGATTCGGGCCCCGCCGTAGGGTACAGGGATTTTGCGCACTCGCAGGTGCTATATAAGTTAGGTTGGGAAGCGATTCCGCCATACGGAGGTACAGCTCATTAGTTTTGTATGTTCCGCTGGCAGCTCACACAACACCCCCGCCTAGGGTAACATACAAAACTTATGCTGTACCTCCGTAAGCTAAAAGGGCTTTATCCGGTGGGGGTGTGCTTTTCTGTGTAACAGCGCCTTGCGTCTGGTAAACCTGTTTGATCATGCAGGCGCTACGAACGCCACAGGAGCCAAGGTACTCGAGTACTCTACCTCATAAAACACCAGAACCCCCAGCTCGAAAAGTGAAGTTGACATGTTTCTGTCTCCAGGGCCGACTCTGTAACCTATAACATAGGCTATACACTGCGTTGTATTCTGTAATCAACAGTGGAGGTGATCTCCGCCAACGCCAGGCGAGGATCGGACTCGATCACTCACACCATAGCCTGTAGTATCCGTGGGGCTAGAGGGTAAATCGCGAAAACAACAGGCCACCTCTCCCCCGAGAGGGAAGAGAACTGCACTTACATATGCACTCAACTGAGAGACAAGAGGATTAGCGAATGATAGTCACTAGTTGATATCAGCACTTGATAGACCACAACATCTGAAAGCCACAACCCGCTAAAAGGGGACTGGGGATATCTTGGATGATTTTACTCATGGAACAGCATAAATTTAGACAGAGGGCGCCAAGGGTAAGTTAGGTAAACTTGTTGTCATTGGCTCCCGGGTCAGTTGACCAGCGAGAGGGCAGAATACTCGATTACCAGGAAGTCCCTGTGCCATGGATCATCCGCCCCACCCAGACTCTCCCTCCCTACCCAAAATGAACAACCAAGGTCGGGTCTTTCCATGGTTTCCACGCATCAAACTCTGACCAGTTAAACCTGAATCCCCTAACTCATGACCCATGCTCGCCCCCTAGCAGAACCGGGTCTCACACGTTTTTGTAAGGGCTCCTAGCAACAGCCTGCACCGCAAACTTAAAGGCTTGTACTCGAGTACACATAGAATTTAAGATAAAAAAGTATGCAAATAGAGATAGATAAGTTTTGCCTTCCTTCGATTATGGTAATGATTTACCAATAGTAGGGGCCTAGAGAAAATAAGTTAAGGCCAAGGTAGAATGATGCAAATGAATACACAAGAAATGTATATAAGCTTTTGAATTTGATTGCCATGAAAAATATTAAATTCAGCAGAGTGTGCAAGAGCGTTAATAAGATATATCATGTTTTAGGCTCTAAATAAGTATCACTTGACTATATATCTGAATTGTTATATCAAATCCAATATAGAAGTAATTTATGAAAAAACTGAAATAGAAGAGAAATGTGTTAAGGAGTTGAATTAAGTTCGGCTAAGAAAAAATAAGAATATCTTAAAATATAATCTTATAACTTATTTAAGGTATATCTATTGGCATTTGATTTTAGTCTTATAATATGAGTTTTACAGTTACTATTATGATTCAACTATTGGGATGGAACAGCAGGTAATAACTTATCCCTGCTTAACAATTGTTTGAATAGCAGCATAGGGTTTAATGTCATTTGACTGTTGTCAGATATGATATAATATCTATAGGTAGACTTGAGGAAGTATGGTGTAACCTATTTTCGTTTGTCTTCTAAACTGATATAATTAATAAGAGGTTTACTGAAATGGGCAATTTCAACTAAGGTCAATTGATAGCATTCCATCAGTCTTGCCTTTGCCAATTTTGCAAATAGATCTTATGCTGTAACAGATTCCTACTATGTTTGTACTATTACTAATTACTTAATGTTAGTTATTACATATTTGGGTTTATACCTGATAAGCACTAATGTAAATGAGGGTGTTATGGGTCAACACCTAATTATGGGTTAGATATATTTATTAGGAAACAACTCTAGTAATGTCAACCACTCAACCAGAAACCCTCTATTTACTCTCAAATTGTAATCACAGTATTAGAGCTGTATTTAGAACAAGTCTATGTGCTGTTATTTTGAAAAAGTACTATGATGAAAGTCAAAGTGTAACTGGTATTGGTTACTATTGTTAAGGCTGACAAGGCTAACTGAAACTAGCAGGGCTAGTAAAGGGTTAGTTTGTTTTATGATTGGTTTCAAGTATCGTTTGATACTTAGTTTGTTTTAGGATTGATTTCAAGTATCGCTTGATACTTAGTTTGTTTTATATAGGGTTTCATGTATCAGGCTGACACCCGATATGTTTTATCTTTTGTTTTGTGTATCAGGATGATACATATTTTGTTTGCAGTACCGTTTAGATGCATGAGGTATTTGTTTTATTGGAGGACTTTATAAGCGGAGATTGGTTATATCTGTTGATTGCAAATCAACTGGAAGGATATAGAAAGCTTTGGAAAAAGTGAAATCATGTATTTAAGACTGCACCTCAGGAGCTTAGACAAGGCAGACTTCGACAGACTGAGTTTTCAATATACTTGGTTGAGCAGTTACTTCTTTTCAGTTCGCACGAAACTACAGCTAGTAAGTCTAGGACTTAGCAAAGCTGGCTATGTACTAATAGACAGCTGTTAAACAACTTATCGAGATCTCTGATAGTAACACTGACTTGAAGTTCCGACAGTTTGAGATCTGAGTTACTATTATTATACCTTACTGAGACGCATTCCTCTTGGTGCCTGATACACTCAGGGAGGCGTTACCCAAATGATACAAAGTGTATGATACTAAACAGTTACTTTTAATAAGAAATATATTTATCATCAACTATGTTATAGTTGATTTGATGGCTTGCTGTTGCTGGAGGAGTTCTTTGGTAATACTCAATTCTGCTTCAGTCTCTTGATGTAGGGAAACAAGCTTGGTAAAATACTATTTGATCTCAACTGTTGGCTCTATTTCTGGCACTTCACGTACTAACTTTACCAACTGGTTTAGCCTGGTAGATCGGTCACTCATAGCAGCAAGTGGGCAAAGACCTGGTAGCCAAATGGCAAGGGATGGTGCGGATGAGGATTTTGATTGAAGAGTGGGATCACTAAGGATTCGATATCGGTTGAATGGTATTAGACCAGTCGCAAACTATGCTGACAGAATGTTCTTCTTGGTAAAGGTCTTGAGTCTTGCTCTATGGAGCATGGGATAGATGTCACCTATCTGTAGCTTTGAATATGGTCCATGGGCTTGCATCATTACTTCAACCTCTTGTTTGTAGTATGTATTGAGAGGAGAAAACAAACCAACATCAAGTGGCTGAAGCTATGGGTAGAGTGAAGATGTAGGCAGAGGAGGTGAATATTGTACTCGATAGCAAATTCACTAAACTGAAAGTTCTCACAATGAGAATTGTGGCCATCAAGGATGAGGATTCGGTGCTGTTTGATGTTATTTGTGGGTTGGGTTTTCAGCACAAATATTTGTACCAACTACTCATAGGTGATCTGGTTATTGGTGTATCCAGTAGGCAAATGAGTAAAGATGGCATCCTGCTTCTCCTCAAAGTTGATATTGCTATAATTGCCCATAAGATGTGTCCTTGCAGGATAGATAATTAGAGGAGGCAAAACTATTCCAGATTCTGAAACAGCTTCAATATCAGTGAGCCAACTGCAGTCAACATCCTGAATAACCTTCGGATTCTTCCCTGATGTTCTGGAGGTGACCTGCCCACTACCTGTGAGTTCAAGGGCAAATCCCCTCTAATCCACAGTCCAAATATTCTCATCTTGAACATGAAACTTGCAGTGAGTATTGCAAAACTGAATGAGGTGGGATTCAAAGGATGAAAGGTCTGTAGCAAGTTCCCTCTGCTATTCTAGTACCTTCCCAACCGTGGATTGAATTTCTGTATACCGAATTAAAAACCGTTTTATCAAGTTCTCTCCTACCTTCTCTGCTTTTCCTTGATCTTTCAAAATGGCATAGACCATTTAATAAACATGAGAGCAACGTGAAGGCAACCCATAATCATCCCACCTTTCAACCCACTGGACTAAGGCCCTCTCCTGTTCATTGCTGAGTAGTTGCTGATCGGGGTGGCACCGAATTGCTGGCTGCATGCGTCCATGATACTGGTTGTTTAGTGTTGTGTTAGAAATCCTAAACTGTTGACTTGCTTTGTGAATTGAGAGTCCTGGAGTAGTTCAGAGAGCTTTACAAGCCTTTGCTATCCTGTCCTCAAGATTGGCTTTCATTTTAGGCATTCTTTGGTACAATCCAAGGTTTTTTCATAAAGTTGTAACTAAATGAGGCAAGGAGATCGCTTGGGAAAAATATTTGTCAAAAGTAGTGATATTGAATTCAGTATATCACTTTATATATCTTAGATTTTGAGGCAACAACTTATGAAACCTTTGAGAATACTCTACCCATTGTATATATGTGAGCAATAATGGGATTAAGGCAGCTCATGGGCCATTGTGATTGAACATAGTCATATTTGTAAAAATTAGCAATTACTTCAATATCAATGACAAAACTGTATATATTTTTAAAATTATTTCATATAATGAAGGCTTATCTCACACACACATTCTATTCATGTCTTACATATGAAAGAGTTGGGTATTGTGGTTTTATTTACATTTTGATTCACAATATATAATAGAGCCTGGTGACCCATAATTAGGTGTTGACCCATAACACCCCCGATTACGTTACTCTTTAGTTGTCCCTTACGACTTGGTTATAACTTCCTAAATAGTTATTCTTTCCCTGTTTCACTTATCATTACCTTCTCCTTGCCTCTACCCATTTGGGTATTACTATCCTCTATCTATACCCACTAGATTTGTATAGTATTAGCAATCCCTTGTTTTTCCTTGTTTGAATTTTATTGCATGTTTATTAGCTCTATCCGGTCACTTTTAACCCTCTGTTTTCGGAATATGGTTACCTTGTTATGCTGCCTCTGTTAGCATGTTTGTTCAAAAGTGTGTTTGCACTTTAGTTAAGTTTTCCTAGCTACAATCTTTTGTATTTAAATAGCATGCAATCCCTTAAGCATTCAGACTCTCATACCTCACAGGAGTATAATCTGTAATACTACAAGTTGATTGGACTCTATTAGTTCCATGCCTTTTACCTTTTCTATTGAAGACATGTCCATCGACTCTTCTCCCCATATCTTAATAGTATCTACAGAGTCCCTTTGAGATTCTCATGATAATTGGGAGAAGGTTACACTTTTTTGACCTAGAGTGAAGTATACCTTTGATTATCTGCAGATGTAACCTTGTCGTAAGTATCTCGAGAATCCCAAAGGGACTCTGCAGATATTATTAGGATAGGGGGAGAAGGGTCGATGGATAGGTCTTCAATAGGAAAAGTAAAAGGTATGGAACTAATAGAGTAACCGTTTAACTTGTAGTATTAAAGATGATAGTCCTGTGAGGCTTTAGAGTCTGAATCCTTAAGGGATTGAAGGCTCTTTAAATACAAAGTTGTAGCTAGGAAAACTAAACAAAAGCACAAACATCCTGTCCAACAAACATGCTAACAGAGGCAGCATAACAAGGTAACCATATTCTGAAATCAGAGGGTTACAGGTGACAGGATGGAGCTAACTAAACAAGTAATGGAATCCAAACAAGTAGGAACTAGTGATCGCTAACACTATACAAATACAGTAAGTACCACAGGAGGATAGCGATACCCAAAAGGGTAGGAGCAAGGAGGGTTACTGATAAGCGAAAGAAGGAAAGAATAACCAGTTAGGAAGTCATAACCAAGTAGGAAGTGACAAACAAATAGTAGCGCTTATCAGGTATAAACCCAAATAAGTAATAACCAACATCAAGTTAGTAGTAATAGTAGAAACATAGTAGGATTCCGTTACAGCAGAGGACTGATCACCCTTCGCCTTCCTTAACCCTGCAATGCTAGTGCATCTCCCTGTTTCTAAGAAGGACTTAAGCGGACTCCTGGCAAGATCAGCACAGCCTAGCTAGCAACCATTTTCATTCTAGGAGATACCAGAACGGACTTTACTAGAGGATAGATAGTATCCACCTCAAGAATACAAAGTCAAGTGCCAATAGCCCCACCTGCACCACCCTCCAAAGATTCAGAACTATCTTCAGTAGATAGCAGCTGCTGCAAAGAAGAGTACCAAGAGCTCGACTAAGAGCAAAACCAAGCCCAAGTCCAAGAACAAATCCAAGAACAGCTCCACCAAGAAGTGTAATCCAAGAAAGAACTAAGCACAGAATTTGAAACAGATTCCAGTCCAGATGACGCTCAAGTACCAGTACCCACAGCTTCACCACATCGACCACCTAGCCTACCAAGAAAATAAAGAGAACCAAGTCCTACACCTGATGATTTACCAACTCCACCAAGACCCCTAGTCCACATAGTCCAACAAGCAATCCAAGTATTGTACCAATTGCGATGTCAGTCCCAGCAGATGGGAATAATCGTCCTAAATAGCCAGCACCCTTTGCACTAACTGGAGAAGGAAAAGATCGGTACCCATTGAGAATCAACTCATGGTTCAAAATGGTCTATCAATTTATCGCCAGCTTTACATAACTGACGATAGTCCTGAAGGCCTGCAATACTATGGAGCCTATTGCAGAGAGAAAACCCTTGATAAATTGATCCAGTATGAAGTATCCTAGAAGACCATATTTGTTGCTAGACTAAAACAGAAATTCAAGCCCTACTTCCTTCCTTCCATATCTACAGATACACACTATGAATAGTGGCTACAAGTTAAGCAAACTACCAGCTGAAAAACAGCACCGATTATTGACACTATAATCAGACTTCAAACCTTGACAGACAGTCTCCCCCGAGGAACAATTTAGGACTATTCAGCACAGCAGAGACTCTTAGATGCTATGGATATCAAGCTCAAGTGATAAGTAAAGCCACTTATGACTTCAGACACCTCCTTTGAATATCCAGCGGAGATAGAGTAAAAGCAAGATGCAATTGCCCACTATACAGGACTCTTTGGACATCAAAATCGTCAAGGAAATGCAACTACTAATGCAGCTTCTCAAGAAGTATCCAAGGGCCCTCAGAACAGCACTAAGCGAAATCAAACCAGGTTCTCTAACAACACTTCTCAGCATCCAAGAGTGTCACAGGCTGAAAAGGATTCACACAGGAGAGACAATGACTATTACTATTGTGGAAAACTTGGATACTACTCTGATAACTGCTTGGAGAAGTAGTATAGGACCATTCAGCAGCAAGGAAATGGAGGTCCTAGCGGAACCTGGAGACCCCAGGAGTTTAGGAGAATATACCATATGCTGGAAGATGATCCCCATGAGAAGCAATCAGTTACAATTACCCCAAACTATTCAGGATCAAGTAGAACTCAATTCCAAGCCCTCAAAGCATACATCACAGTCAATTGCCAGAAAGCAAAGGCACTATTCAATACAGGAACTACAGGAGACACCTTAATATCAGGAAAGTTTGTCAATAACTACCAAATCCTTACCAGAGACCTCAAAACTCCTATTAACCTAAAGCTAGTAGTTAAAGATCATGCCTAGCCATCAACTATGTGGCAAAGCCTGTCATACAGATTGACAAAGAAAGCGGCAATATCTTTAAAGCCCCAGTCTGTTTCATGGACAACTGTGATATCTCTATATGAATGTATTACCTTACTGCTCCCCATGCTGTAATAGGATGCAGAAAACCTATTTTCACCTTCCCTGACAAAGGAATTACCTTCACCTGCAAGAATGCAACTCATTCATGATTTTCAGCCATGAATGAATCAGATGCCTCAGACTTCATTTCGGAGTTTCCCACAGTATTCGCCAGCAATTAACCTGCAGAATTACTACATATGAGAGATGTCAACCACCACTTCCAGCAGAAAGATATAATTTCAGACTATATTACGAGATTATTCTCATTCCTTGACAAGATTATCCCAGTGTACAAAGCATTAATCGAAGACTTGAGAGCAAAAGGAATCATTTATGCAAGTGAGTCACACAATACAGTCAACATATTTCCAAAGTTGAAACCTAATGGCAAAAACCAGACTGCTTACGGAGCTTGTACCTAGGAACGATATTACTATAAAGGGCCATGGACTGATTACCTACCAAGCGATGATTCATATAACTGTTACCAGAGCAAAGGCTATATCCACTATAAACCTTGCAAATCGGTACTTCCAAATTAGAGTTCTTCCTTGCAATGAGACATACAACACCATTAAGACAACCTTTGGATCCTTTGTATACAGAGTTATGCCGCAAGGAGATGCTAATGTACCTGCTATAGCTATAAGGGTTATAGAGTTTGTCCTGGATGGATTTATTGGAAAATTCATTAGGGCATATATGGATGAAATTACCATCTACTCAGAAACCATTGAGGACTATATTTTGCACATCAGATCAGTCTTGGGAAGACTGAAACAGCATCATATCAAAGCAGAATCACCCAAATGCCAATTCTTCGCTACCAAGTTCTCTCTCTTAGGACATGTTATGGCTGAAGGAGGAATTCATGCAAGCCCTGAAAAAATTTGATTCATCCAAGACTGACTTATACCAAAATCAAAATGGAAGTTCAGTGCTTTTTTGGAGTTGTGATATATCATGCCCAATTCCTCCTATACCTTGCCTCTAATACTGCTCCCCTCTCAGACCTTATTTCCAAATAACTGTTTTAATGACGACCACTGCATGAGGAAGCCTTTAAACACGTTGAGTGCCTTGTTAAGAATACAATTCCGCGCTACCCGATCTCATGTGAGACATCAGCTGATCCACTATAGTTCATCCCTGATGCTTCTAAGGTATGATCAGGAGCATAGGTTGGTTAAAGACCCTCTCCTGAAAGAGCATATGCTGCCGCATTCCATAGCGGAGAGTTTGCAGCAAAACTGGTACTCTAGCCTATCCATAAATTGAAACTTTTAGCGATTGTGGATGCTATTTATGCACTCTATCCGATTCTATATGGCACCAAGTTCACTATTGTATCTAACAACAAGGCACTTTCCTTTTAACTGAAGTAGACTGATGTCCCGTACTACCAAACTAGATACCACATGTTCCTGTAATCTTATAATTTCGATATCATACACAGAACTGGCAAAGACAATGCCCTTGCCAATGTAATAACAAGGATCTATGAAGACATTCTAGCTGAAGAAGACCAAATACTCAAAGACCCTACAGTGAAGAAACCTATAAAGACTACCTCCACCGCTATGAATAGTGTATCAAGACACTACCTCAACATCGCACATACTCAAGACCCATCATCTCCTCTCACTCCTCAAGTATCATCTCGCAGTCTTACTCCAGATCAGGCCTCCTGTAACATGTGTACATGTTCCGGTACCTCTATTCCAACTCTCGTTAGCCTTTCCTTTGTCAGATTACATTCATTTGATTTGATTTCTTTTGTATTTGATTTCCCTACCGGAATCTCTAGATTCCGGCGCCCTTATTACTGTATGCTTTGAAGGATCGGCAGGATTGTGCCCCAGGAGTTCCAAGGGAAGGAACAGGTCATGTATCCCGGCGGTAGGATAGAGGCAGGGTTGTGGGAAAGCCCCAGGCTTTCCAGGACTCCGGTAGGGCCACAGGAATCCGGTAGCTGTACACTCACCGGTAATGCTAGTGGCTGCGGGTTTCCAGAGCCTCAGCTCTTGCAGGAAAGATTTCATGTATTTAAGAGTGGTCTCCTGGGTAGCAGGAGACATCAGACTTCAGACAGATGCCTAGACAGTGAATACACTTGGTTGAACGGCGATCCTATTGTTCCCCTTCGCTCTATAAACCATTCTATTGTACTCCCCTTGTCTTGGCCTCTCAGCAGGTCTCCCTTAGACACCAAAGCGATAGCAGGCTACCGCTTAGGCTCTATTATATAACCGTTCACACAGGCTAGAGCCTGTTACATTTTTTTCGCCTCAGCAGGTGATATCTGGTTCTCAGGATTGAGAACAGTGGGTAGGATTGATCACCCTTCCCTTTGGTTGATAACTAGTTAGAAGCAGGAGCGGCAGGGAGAGACTCCCGGCTCTAGTGTTACATTCATCATTACAGACAGAAGAAGTCAGACCACCAGGTCTGGAAGGATATCCAGACCTCCCAGCAGACTTGGGAATAACCCAGACACAGACCCAGAAGGAGAAGGTGACGATACACCTATACCTAGACAAAGTTTCCTACAACCAGGAGACCTTGATACAGACTCAGAAGAGGACCTTACAGCAGAGCAAATCGTCCAAAGAGAAACCCAGAGAACAGAGACAGCTCAGGAATCGAGACGAAGAACCAGAAGCATCTTGGAGACAGTTTTTGGAACCCTACCACACTCTGCAGTACCCTCAAGAAGCGAGACACCACCTGGCGGATTTCCAGACTCCCCAGGACCCTCTAGACCACCACCAATACCTCAAGGAAAAGGGCAAGAACCAGAAACTCCCATACACCCGTCAACACCTCCGCCAGCATCTAGGACGATGGCTGACACTCCAGACCAACCCAGGAAACCAAAGATTAAGCTCCCACAACCATCTAAGTTCAGTAGAGAAGGCGAAGATCTACAACCAGACAAACTCAAGCACTGGTTTAGGGAGGTCAAGAAGTACTTATCCAAATATGATATCCTTGATGACACTGAGGATGTAGTGGACTACTATGGTGCCTATACAGAAAAGCGAGCACATAGTGCCTACCTCAACCTCATGGATGAGTTTGTAGACAACCAACCCTCCCTCCAAGAATTCAAGAACTGATTTAAACAGCTTTTTGAAGCATCAACCAATACAGATGACCTGTACCTCAAATGGCAGAAGATACAACAGTCCTCTGCAGGCAAGCCAGCGAGAATTTCCAAGATTGCTGGAAAACTAGAAGACCTCAGAGGATGTTACACATATGGGAAATGGTACAAATTAGTTGATGTGATAGTATATAGAACCAGGAGGTTACTATATGACTACAACTCACGCTGGCAAGAAGTAGTGTCTATAGCAGAGCAGCTCAGCCTCGGTGAAAGATCTAGACTCTAATGTAAGGAGGACTATGACTCTTGATAATCCGCATGCATATGCACTTGAGTGCATATATGCAGGAAAGACGGCCATCCAGACAGATCAACTGGTATTCCGTAAGATGTTGGCAACTGGGCTACATCTACTTGAACTTAGTTCATTTGGCAAATGAATCGAAGGCTATTTACTGGTGGAGTGCTAGACACCCTCAGAATACTAAATAGTTCGGGGGATCATTTGACTGAGCGGGGCATACATTTTCAGGGTCAAACTGGGTTTCCACTTACCATGACCCTGGCCATGATATCCAAGGATACTTCATATATATGGTTAACATAAGTACCTGGAGAATTGTATAAATAGCTAGCAGTTCCCGATAGTTAAGGGATCATCAAGCAACGGACAAGAGACCTTAACAATATATTCAGTTTTAGTTAAAAACAACTTTAAAGCTTTCGAGAAATATCGTTACCCTTTATCTTTATTCTTACCGGAGCTTTCCTGACAACTCTCCTACCTTCTCGATACAAGCACGGCCTAGGCAATTCAGCAATACAGAATTGGCTACCCCGTAACAGAGGAACACTGCCTAGTGACTCAATATCAGACTATGCACAAAGACAACAGTTTTTGGATGCCATGGATCCTAGGCTCAGAAGAAATGTGGAACCACCGATAAGAGATACCGATACCTAGAACTAAGTTGTCCAATTGGCAGAGAGATATGATGCAACAAGGTTCAAGACAGGAGCCTATGGGAGTAGCGGCAGCTCCTCCAGCACCTCCGGAAATAGGCCAAACAAAGCTAAGAACTCTACACAACAAACCAGCAACAAGCCAGCTGGAAAAGGCAAAGCTTCAGCAAGAAAATCGACTTCTCCCAAGCATAAGAAGCCAAGCAAGCAGGAAATGGATCGACGCAAGAGAGAAGGAGCCTGTTACTACTGTGGAGAAGCAGGACATATGGCAAATGATTGTCCTAAGAAGGAAATCAAGTCAAATCATGTCACTGTCACCCAGGACACACCCCATAGCGAAGAAGAGCACTATTAGGCAGAAAGCGATGATACAGAAGAGTTGGATGGAAAGAATACCATCATTACTTACAAGACTACTGTTGGCACCCCCAAGGAAGCGGCCAGGCCATTCCAAGCATTACAATTCACAATGCTAGTCAACAAGAAACCCGCCAGAGTCCTAGCAGACACTGGAACCATTGGCAGTACCCTAATCAGCAATCGCTTTGTTACAACAAACAATATCCCTTATACCAACAAGAAGACGCCTACAACGCTCAAAATCGCTGTCAAAGGATCCAGATCAAGCAGCAATCACTCCTGCATCACAGATATCGAAATTGGAAGCATGAAGGTATCCAAGGTACACATGAGCGTCACTCCAGTATCAGATTATGATATACTTCTCAGTATGGATGACCTCTTACGCTTTGGAGCAGTCATAGACTGCAGGAAAAATACCCTCTACTTCCCTGACCACAAGGTCAGAGTAAACTGCAATGGGAACAGC
>QFET01003990.1:0-56018 GCA_003316355.1 Tuber calosporum
AGGTTATGGAGGAGGGAGTTGTCAAACGCAGGGAAGGATTCCTGGGAGAGGCTAAACTGTGTGACTATAGCGTCTAGCAGGTTTTGGGTTGCAATTAGGTGGTCGGGGAGGGGTCCAGGGGTGCTGGCGCGGGAGGAGTGGGCTGAGTAGGGGGCTGTGCGGTGCTGGGTGCGCGAGGCTGACCTGGAGGGGCCAGGGGAAGCTGTGGCCATCAGTGTTACACAGGAAGTGGGGCTGTGTCGCTAAAGAGTGAAGCTTAGGCGAGGGGCAAGATTTGGTGTGTCGTGGCTGTTGCCACACAAAAGGGCGGAGTTTTGTTCGGCTAAAAGGGGCAAGAGTTTCAAGCGGGAGGAAAATAAAGGGCGCGGAGCGTGTCCCTTAACTATGGGGAACTGCTAACTATTTATACAATTTACCCGGTACGTATGTTGGCCATATATATGAAGTATCCTTAGATATCATGGCCAGGGTCATGGTAAGTGGAAACCCAGTTTGACCCTGAAAATGTATGCCCCGCTTGGTCAAATGATCCCCCGAACTATTTAGTATTCTGAGGGTGTCTAGCACTCCAACAGTAAATAGCCTTCGATTCATTTGCCAAATGAACTAAGTTCAAGTAGATGTAGCCCAGTTGCAAACATCTTACAGAATACCAGTTGATCAGTCTGGATGGCCGTCTTTCCAGCATATATGCACTCAAGTGCTTATGCATGCGGATTGTCAAGAGTCATTGTACTCATTAGAGTTTAGATATTTCACCGTGGCTGAGCAGCTCTGCTATAGACACTACCTCTTGCCAGCATGGGTTGTAGTCATATAGTAACCTCCCAGTTCTATATACTATCACATTAACTAGTTTGTACCATTTTCCATATGTGTAACAATTGAGTATTACCATTTGTGGTCAACGTATGCCATTGATTCTTTGCTGGTACCTGATTCTTGGTACATGTCAGATGCGTGATCTGCTTGTACACATCAAGGCTATACAAGCTGCTATTTTGTCTGTGAATATTAATACCGCAAAACTATTGCATAACGGATTGTCTACTAGTGTACAAAGGGCTTCAAAAAACTCCCTAACCAAGATTGAAAGGGAATATAGAGAACCTACTGTCATATGATCATATAAGTAACATACACCACATAGGACTATAGTTACTTCAGTAGAGCTTGATAACCAAATTCTAGTTTCCTAATTCTTCTCATTCTATCTTCTCTCTATCAAGTTTAAGGCAGAAATAAGTATAATTCTAATATCCTTGACGAGTTTTATTCAGCAATAGAAAAGCAGTCATAGGTTCAAGAAGATCCATATTTGAACTACTGCCTAAGATATATGTGATAATTGAGGTATCTTGAAAGGCCAACTCAGGTGTGAAGATGCTAAAAACCTGCCTGATAGCGTTATTCTTATAGAGACAAGCAAATATCCAATTGCAAGCAGCACTTGATAAGCATCCAAAGGGATACTGAGAGTCTAGAGACTACTAGGAAGCTACAAGTAAACAAGCCAAGGGATATGCTACTGAAACTGGATACTATTCCTTTGACTTTCAACAAGTTGTCGAAATATCCAAACTGCCACAACAACCAGGCTAGTGGTACTTCTTGACACCTTTCAAAATCGATTCCTTCAGTCTCGTCAATGAAAATAAGGGCTGCCATAATCACCGCTATTGTCTTCATACTGAAGCACAGCAACCAAATAGTACCAACAAGGTTGTACCACCTTTGCAGTAATAACATGGATGGTGGGCTTATTACCCATGGTGTAGTTATTACCCACTATGATTCTTGTTCACATTTTGACATACTACTCTAGTTTTAGACACAGTTATCCCAGTTTTGTACTATCATAGCTGTAATTTGCTAGTAACAAAGGTTTCCCCTTGGATTATATAACATGGAACAAAAACACACTTTTAGAAAAAAAAAATACACTAGTTATCTAGCAAGGAAATCTAGGTACTATTAATATCGATAAGGTTGATTGTGACTCAATCTTCTCAAAGAAACAACAGACTCCCCTCAACTCTCCGACTCAGGGGAATCTAGATCTACAGGTGCAGAGCCTGGCTGATTTATGGACTGGGACGAATATTCCAAGACAATATTTTCAGATAGAAAATAGTCGCTTTGCTCCCTGTGAGAAATGACTTTTCAAAATCTTCTTCCACATCAGAACTTGAGAGAATAACTGCCAAATCCTCCTCCACTCCAATAAACTAGTTTCCTGTACCTTCTCTGATACCTTTCATTTTTGTCGTACTACTTTCTTTGCTGCTTTTACACCCTCCTTAAGTAGTGGATCCTCAACACCATGCCTTGCTTCCATTAAATAATCCTGAGTAATATAGCATGCATGAGAAAGAACCTTCCTACTCTTTCTACCAGGCTTATCTCTTGCTCAAAATTGTCGTAGCTCTTCCTGGGCAATGCAGGTATCAGCTTTGGCTTTGGTGACGGCATTTTGAAGTTCTTTGATTTGTAGGAGTGCTTCATCAAGGGTGGAGGATAGTGTATTACGGATTCTGTCTGCTTCGGTCATTGGTAGTCGTAGAACTATAGGGTGCAAGTTGTGAGGAGAGATGAGGGTGGAATTAGAGGACTTTTGAAGAGTAGCAGTTACTTGTGGATCGGTAAGAACTCTGACTCTATTAAGGGGATAGATCCCACAGGCAGACCAAGCTGAACGAATTGTAGACTCAGTAAATCCTTCCTTTCTTGCTCTCTCATATAGAGGAATAAAGTCCCCCTTAAGCACGGATGTATCAAGGGGCTGAAATGCTGTCCAACTGTCAACTTCCTGGGCACAGTAATGAGCTAATAGTCCAAATATACCCAGATCGAGGGGGTTGTGAAATATGAGTTGCATGGGCAGGAAAGAAGAATAAGGAAATCTTTTTCTCTAGACATAACTCTAGGAACTCATAGGTGATATGAGAGGAGTGGTTATCACACAGTAGGAGCTGTGTCTTGCCTGGTTTTGTTGTAGGTGGCCAAATATCAAAGTACTCATTCAACCACTTTAAACCAATATAACCACGAGTCTAGCTATTATCGGTAAAGGTAAATGAGTTTCGACTATCGATGCCTGACTTAGGATGCCATCCAGCTGAGTGAGCCTTGCCAGCAGAGATATAAAATGCTGGTAGTACCTTTCCTATTGCTGAAACCGCTTCAATCAAGGTTACCCTCTCCCGGTTCCCTTGCTGGATCTGTTTTCCAGGGTTTTTAACACACACACGTGAGATTACTAGTTCATTAGCCCCACTACTCTTATCTATTTGGAATCTCTCTCATCAAAGTTCCAGAAGTGTACCGGATCAATTTTCTAACTAGTCTGGCACTCCCGCAACCTTTTGAAGAAATCCACTAGTGTTTCAGGACTTTGTGCAAGAATTAGGTCTCGGTCTATTGCCTTAGAGACCATGGTAGCCACATCTTGATATCTGGCTAAAAAGCGAGTTACAAAATGCTCACCCAAGTTCAAAATGGTAGGTTTTCAGGATAGTTCGAATTATGCGAATGAACTACCATGCGGAGTAGATCCATGTGCTTGGAGGGAAAGCCTAAAGCAACTCGTTTTTTGACCCATTCTAAACCACTGATTTCCTTTTCAGGGGTGATAGTGATTTGCTCTACATGAGCTTTGCAAGCAGCTTTTGACTTGCCAGTAAGCTGGTTGTACAAGGTTTTCCGATTTATGCTATAATGTAGTGCAATGTGACTTATTTTTGCATCTGAATTTGCTTTTAAGTCATCAATCGCATGGAGGAGCTTCAGCTAATACTGGTCATATCGTTTGCACTTTTGGTAGATCGATTTTGGCATTTTGGCGAATTTTTGTAAAAATGGTATTGGTTGTACTTTTACAAATTTTAATGGGTAATAACTACACTATGGATAATAACCCCACTATCCATGTTATATTACAAGTAGAAGCAAGATGCATATATATATTTATTTGTGGGCTGACAATTATGGGGAAAAAAAATAAAAATAAGACTATAATAGTAAATTTGTTCTGGGTTGTCCATCAGGGATGTACAGAGAGTATTGAACTCAGTTTCCAAGGTAAAGGCCATACCAGAAATTCTGTATATCATGGATTTGGTACTGTCAAGTATATGGCACCTGGTTAAGACATCTAGACACTATCAGACTATAGCAAAACAGTAGCAATATTGGCTAATAATAACAGGATTGCACCATTTAACCTTTTCGCAGCTGGTGCTGATAGTGAAGTATGTTGCTATCGTGAAACAGTAGTAAGCCTCCTATTTAAGCCATTGAAGGACATTCAAGCTTTTCACAATGTTCTATGCATCAATCAGTTTCCTGCAACTATCATGGCTATAAACATCTCCTGATATATATAGCATAAATTCAACCCTCTCAAACCTGCCACATCAGTAGAACAAATTACTACTACAGTTTTTAAGGAACTTTCTTCAATTGGAGTGAAATCAGAAAAGCTATATGATATGTGGGAGAAATACAGTACTTATACAACACAGCATGTCCAAGGGACATTGCTTTATCGTAGGCCATCAGATAGATTCATCATACTAGTTCTGAATGTAAAGGCTGGACGAATAAAACAATAAAAATATGTTGCAAGTTGTGGCCAGAGAAGCTACATGAATGCTAGTAGGGCATCAACCTTTGATAAGACTAATAGGGAAGAAAAAGTCCAGGTAGGAGATGCTGTGGAAGAAGTAAGGAGTTTAGGAGAAACAACTATGTTAGAAGAAAGAGTTGAAGAGGAAAAGCATCCACATAAGTGACATGGTAGGCCCATAGGTTCTCTAAATAAGAAAGGGCGAAAAAGTACCTGATTTTTGTACCATTTTTCATTTTTTACTTATTGTTTTATTCTTGTAATTCCAAATAAAATATTAATAGTTTCATATTAATTTTAAAGTTTATTCTGAGCCTACAGTTTAGCCTTGAGTTTTGAGAAATATTAAACCAGTTATATCTCAAACCCTTTTTTTATGTGCTGATATAGTTGTAACACAATTTCCCACAAACAAAAAAAAATACCCCAAGTGTACATTTTATCTTTTTTTTTTTTTTTTTTTTTTTTTTTAATTCAGTTTTTATTCATATTCAAGGTACAGAATCTACATGCAGCGCTAGCTATGGCAGTTAACAAACCTCCTCCCCTACCCTAACCCCAGAAAGCTATGGAAAAACTGTAAGGGAAACCTGACTCAACCAGTGTAAAAAACGATCCTAACAAGCCGCCACGCAGTAATCACAACCAGAGATCCAATAAAACCAACATGAAAACAACTCCAAGCCCCAACAGTGAACCAACCAAATGCAACAAAAGAGAACACAAAACAAGAAAACCCTAACACCTAATGTTGAAGTCAAACCAAAGTCCGAGGTACCAGACACACATAGTTCCAGCTCCTATAATAAGCCGGCAAGGGCACAAAGTAGGAAGACATTCCTGTGGGCATATAGCGCGGCACCAAGGGTGGAAAGGGGCCCCCTCAGAAGAGGAACTTAAAGAAGCGAGGCCAGCTTGTAGCAGGGCCCAGTGCTGAGTCCAGAGGACGGAGTGTCAGCCTGGGGGTGGTAGTATGGTACCAGTTTAGAGGGGGCAGTAAGGTGCCAGCTGGGTGAGCAGTAGGGTGCCAGCCGATCAACTGTCAGGAGGTGAGGATAGAGGAGGGGTAGACCCAAGGACCAACGGAATCATGTGCATGGCCATCTAGGCAGATCTCATCTAAGTGAGAGTGGGGGAATCCACCATCAGAGTGCCAAAGCAACTGTAGGCCTGTAGAATATTTCCCCCTACTGCAACCCTGTCTCCCAGCCGTATAGGGAGGTCAGAGGGAATTCCCGACCGTGCAAATGTTAAGCGAGGCAGAGCAAAAAGCTAAGCGAGGCAAAACTAAAGTGGGGAAAGGAGAGGAACCATCAACAAAGATGGTAGAAGAGGAGAGAGGAAACTCAAAGGGATAGACCCTAATGAGCACGGAGAGGAGGGAATCATTAAGACAAACGCCCACCCCCTGGCATGGCCAAAGGGTGAGGTTGAGTCAAAACGAATACGGTGATGATTTCTCTTGGTGTTGAGATTTCAATAGCCGTGTGTGTAGAGCAGACGGAGGATGGTGTACATTTTATCTTGTACACTCTCATGATATAGCTGCCTATATACCCAGTAGTTGTATTGCTATTGTGCATATCCTAGATAGATCAGTAAACAAGGCCTTTAAAGAACTTATATGTGATCATGCCAATGGGTAAAACTTTCAATAAGAATTATTAGTCAAATTTGAGGTGTAGGCAGTGGGGGATCATAGGGTAATTACTGCAAAGTGTATTGGGAATGCCTTTCAGCAGTTTCACAAGGATGAAGGGAAGGTCATTTGCTTTTCATTCAGGAAGGTAGAACAGTTGCGCCTGATTGATAGCTGGATGAATAAGCTGTTAGTTATGAATAGCTTAAAAAGGTTATAGATTGGGAATTGAAGAGAAGGATAAACAGGAGGTTATTTGCTGTTCATTCAGGAAGGTAGAACTGTTGCTTCTGATTAATAGCTGTTGGAATGAGCTGTTAGTTAGAAAGGGCTTTGAAATAGTCTATATTAGAGATTCGAGAGAAAATTAGGATCTTTAGATTAAAGAAAAGAAGTTAGCAATAAAACTGATATTTATATCTTGTATATACCTTAGATATGCAATGATTTGTCTCTTTCACCTTCAATGATCTTCAATTTTACATTATTACCAGCCTCCAGGTAGCTAACTATATTATACAACTACTCCTATTATTCAAGTTCCAAGACCCTATCCCTGATATTGTATTTCCAAGTAAATCCAGTAAGTTATTCAATATTTAAATCTTTAGAATTACAGTAAACTACAGTCTACTATTGAGCTGCAAAGATATGTTGTACTATAAAGTAATATTGAGTTGTTCAAAGTTGTCAGCCTGCAAGCATCTTGGAGTTCTGGCTTAGTAGTTACAACCTTGTCATTCAATGCTCTACACTTACACATAAGTCTAATGGTGATATTGAGGGATATGGCATAGTAAGGTTTAAACTGATATTGACCTCTAAAGTAAAATTGAACCAGAAAGTACTCATGTTTCTCTGCCAAGATTTCCCTTCCCTATTTGTCCTAGTCTGATTTACGGGGATATTTTTCCCCAATAAGTATAGTGTATATATAGTGTATGACCAGTGTATTTCTCCAATCTGGTATATCAAGATTTTATAAGAATTTTAATCAAGCTTGAATTCAACAATTACTATTCAAAATGCCTCAAATAAAGAGCCTTTCGAAGTCGACAAAAGCTGCTATTGTTGCCCTCCAGGTCTGGGCTGGAATAACTTTTGCTCAAGTATCAGTATGCCTGAAAGTAAATAAAGAAAGTGTACGACAAATCTTTAACCGAATTGAGGCAAGTACACGGCATCTATTATTTCAATTTGAACCATCAGAGGAGTAGACACTAATATGTGAATAGGAACGCTCATGACCAAGCCTTAATATTCAAGATATGCTAGCAATAGTAGAATTAGGGGATAAGGTGGAAGATACACCTGCTGTTCCCTAAAGGTTCCCTAAAGGTTCCGAAGAGTCCAATAGAATGCAGGAACTTGAAGTGCAAGATATTGACCACTGGCTTAAGACCTTTCCTGAAATTGCCTGCGAGGCAGGTGTGAATATATCTCCTGCTACCACTTATCATATGATAAACAAATATCGTGACCTCTTTCGTTATAAGTGTCGAGCAAAGCCACCACTCACTCAAGAAGCTAAGCTTGATCGTAGGCAATTGGTTGATTGGAGACTTGCTCAGCCAATTGAGTCCTTTGTCTTTAGTGACGAGATGATCATTGAGGTTGGAGCTCCAAGGAGGCTTCCTAATAATAGACGACCAAAGGGTAAAGCTCCTTGTGCTTCAGCCACTTCGGATAAGAAAAGGTCTAGCCTGAGTATCATGGTATCTGGTAGCATTGCTCTTGGATTTAAGGGTCCATTATGAGTATAGATCAAAGAGACAGCAGAGGAGAGAGGTGCAAAATATAATCTCCAGCAGAGAGAAAATATGTAAAAGAAAGAGCGTATATGTAACCTACTTCCAAGTATCTCGAGAATCCCAAAGGGACTCTGAAGATACTATTAGGATAGGGGGAGAAGCGTCGATGGATAGGTCTTCAATAGACAAGGTAAAAGGTATGGAACTAATAGAGTCACCGTTCAACTTGTAGTATTAAAGATGATAGTCTTGTGAGGCTTGAGAGTCCAAATACTTAAGGGATTGCAGGCTCTTTAAATACCAAAGATTGTAGCTAGGAAAACTAAACAAAAGCGCAAACATCCTGTCCAACAACATTCTAACAGAGGAAGCATAATGGGGTAACCATATTCCAAAAATAGAGGGTTAAAAGTGATAGGATGGAGCTAACAAAACAAGTAATGCAATCCAAACAAGAAAGAACAAGAGATCGCAAATACTATAAAAATCCAGTAGGTATAGCAGGAGGATAGCGATACCTAAATGGGTATAAGGAAGGAAGGGTAGTGATAAGCAAAACAAGGGAAGAATAACCAGTTAGGAAGTCATAACCAAGTAGGAAGGGACAACCAGATAGTAACGCTTATCAGGTATAAACCCAGATAAGTAATAACCAACATCAAGTCGCTAAGTAATAGTAGAAACATAGTAGGATTCCGTTACATTCCCCTTAAAAAATAAAAAACAAACAAAACAATAAGGAATATCCTAAAGGGCTTAATGACCAACCCGCCTTTGGAGCATTCCACTCAATTTCAAAACATATAACTTATTCAGTAAACATATATCTATCACTGCAGTCAGGACCTTACACCTTTATAAGCCCCATAGTAGTGAAGACAATACCATGAAGCAGTTAGTTTTCCATCTTAGATTCGTCCTCGGTGGAGAGTGTTGTATTGGTATCGGATTCTGAGTAGTCTGAGTCTTGAAGGGGTTTCCAAAATCCGTCAGGATCAAGCTTAGGTGAGAGGGGGGCATAGTCTGGTTTCTGAAGTGTCCAGGCAGAAAAGGTCACGCCATAGGACCAAGGGAGTCTGAAAGGTATAGATTCATTGTAGGTATCGAACCAGTAGGATCTGGTGAGGGTACTGACGCCTTCTAGGTTGTAGAGGGGTTCCCATATACCTTCGACATTGTCATAGCCTCTCCAATAGATTAAGAACTGTCATTTTCTGCGATAGATTCAATCTTTGAGTATCTTTTCGATTTCCCTTTGCTCTTGTCCACTGGCATCAATGGTCCCCGGCTCTTTGGATTTGGGTTCAGGGGTTCCTGGGAAGGCAAAGGGGTTGGGTCTTAGGTAAATTTGAAGATGGCTGCGATGGATCCATGGGTGGATTCCTGCCATCACTGAAGGGAGTAGGAGTTTGTAGTTGTTATGTCTGTCAGGTCCTTCGCTCACTAAGAAGGGTCCTAACCATAGTCCAACTAGTTTGTGATTTCGTCCAACCATATGGACATAGGGTGCAGACTTGACGATAACTTCAGTTTCGTTAGGTATTATTGGGGATCCATCGTATCTTCTGTTTTCGCTGGAGGTGGTTTCGCATGCTCTGCCCTTCTTGAGTGCATCACTGGCAAGTTGTTGATTCTTCATGATCTGTGAAGCAATATCGTCTGCTGCTGGTACTGAAGTGGGGAGAACTCTGACGTAAGTGAGGAGGTTTGGTAGTCTGCCAAAGGTGATTTCGAAAGGGGAGAGTTCAGTGCTATCGCTAGGAGCTCTATTGATTGCTGTCTGGACATAAGGTAAGTGGCGAACCCACTTGGTTCCTTTAGGCTTGACATAGTTCCTAAGCCATTGGCAAACAGTTCTGAGGCTGCGCTCAGTCTGTCCATTGGTCTTGTGATAGTAAGCTGTAGCTATGTGGAGATCAACATTGAGATTCGCCATAAGCCGTGTCCAAAAGCATGAGGTAAACTTGGAGTAGCTGTCAGAGACTAAGAAGGTAGGGAAACCATGAATGGAGAAAACTTACTCAATGAGGGTGTGTGTTGTTTCAATAGCTGTGATGTTCTGGGAGACTGGTATGAGGTAGGTAAAGCCACTGAATCGATCCAAGACAACCATGATGAGTTCAAGCTTGGAATCGATAGGGAAGGGTCCTGCAAAGTCAATTGCAAGGGACGAGAATGGCTGCCTCAGGACAGGGAGCTGGGTGACTGATCCTTCAGGGACAGTGGTAGGCTGCTTGTTGAGCTGGCAAAGGTGGCATCTGCGGACATAATCTTTGAAATCATTCCTCATAGAAAGCCAGTAGAAGTGTTTTGAAGCATATTCAAAACATTTCTGCCAACCCATATGTGCAATTTGTTCAGGGGTAATGGACACAATTTGGCTTCTGATGTTAGCACCTTGATAGCTTGCTTCATAGGGGATATAAGGACAGTCTCTACTATCTTCCTTCCCCTTCCTGACGAGAACTCCATAATATAAGAGACAGGCATGGTGGTCGATGGCTTTGAATACTACCTCAAGGAGAGGGTCATTCTGGGTAGCATTTCGAATGCTGGAGTACCACTTTCCTTGCATGTAGTTGGTAAGCTGAAAAGCGCGAAGGTCAAGCTGTGAAGAGGGCTGATCAAAGAAGCAGTCCTCCAAATCGACTGGTGCTTCAGAGGTAGGTAGGTTACATCCTTGATCGATATCCAGTATTTCTCTTTCTTTTCACTTATCAATAACTGTATGAAAGACTGGGTAGCTATCATCATCGTGGAGGGGAGGAGGAACAGCCCATCTGTATTCTGCTCTGCGCTTGGGATGATGCGTGGAGACAAAGTTGGAGGAAGAGTAAAGAGGCAAGGGTCCTGGAATATCGCGAGAGCCTGAGGGAAAGTTCCCTGTATTCTTTCGATTCATGTGGGTTTGGCATTCGTCTCAGACACAGGCAGTCAAATGCATGTCTCTGTGTCTATTAGATTCAAGAAATCAGTCCAGTTCATTGACTGGGGGTCCAGGAATGACTGGCGTAGCCTGAGGGTCAGGTTCAGTAGGTGTGCTGCTGGGGGCGATATTTCCAGAGGTGGTGACTGCAACAGATTCCAGTTGGGTGATAGAATCATGGATTCGTTTAGAGCAGTTGGTAATAGCATCTGGATGCAGTGGTTGGTCCATATCTCCTGGAGTATTGTTAATTCTCGCCACAAGGCCAGACAGTTGAGCTTTAGCTCACTCAATAAGTACTGTGTCGTGGGATGGCTCTTGACGGTTGCTGAGATAGGAGGAGGTCTCAGCGATTTCACAACCTTGAATGGCATTGGTTGCAAGCTCGAGAGTATCTGCTGCTTTGTCCATGGCTTGTTCAACAGAATCTGAGTAGTGACTTGCTTCTTGGGAGCTAGAGGGGTTTGAGCTGGTGCCATGATGTGAGTTCCACGTGGAGAGGTGTTAAGGGGTAAGAATGCGAGAGGGTACTTGAAGAGTGACGGCAGAAGAAGGGTCTAGTGCATGGGCGATATTGAGGTGGTGTCCTGATACACTGTTCATGGCGGAGAACGGGGTTTTCATAGGCTTCTTCTCTGTAGGGTCTGCGAGTATTTGGTCTTCTTGAGCTGGGGTGTCTTCATAGATCCTTGATAGTGCATCTGCAAGGACATTCTCTTTGCCAGGTCGTGTATGATATCGAAATCATAAGATTGCAGGAACATGTGCCATCTAGTTTGGCGGTAAGGTAGGTCAGTCTGCTTCTGGAAAAAGGATAGTGCCTTGTTGTCAGACACAACAGTGAACTGGGTGCGATATAGAATTGGATGGAATGCCTCAATGGCATCCACAATCGCCAAAAGTTCCAATTCATAGACAGGGTAGTGCAACTGACTTGTTGCAAACTTTCTGCTGTAGAATGCGGCAGGGTATGATTTATCAGGGGAGGGTCCTTGGCCAACCCATACTCCTGATCCAACCTTAGAAGTGTCAGTAATGAGGTATATTGGATCAGCTGATGTTTCATAACAGATGGGGCAGAGTAGAATTGTCTCCTTAGCCAGGCGCTTAACCTGTTTGAAGGCTTCCTCATACAGTGGTCATCATTCAAACATATTTTGGGAAATTAGGACCAAGATGGGGGCAATGGTGGAGGCAAGGTGTGGAAGAAACTGTGCATGATATATCACAACTCCAATAAAGGTCTGAAAATCCTTATTTGATTTTGGAATGGGCCAGTCTTGGATGGAGCGAATTTTTTCAGAGTTTGCATGAATTCCTTTCTCATCTATAACATGTCCTAGGAGAGTGAGCTTGGTAGCGAAGAATTTGCACTTGGCTGGTGATGCTTTGATTTGGTGCTGCTTCAGTCTTCCTAAGACTAATCTGATGTGCGAAATATGGTCCTCAACTGTTTCTGAGTAGATGGTAATGTCATCCATGTATGCCCAAATCAGTTTTCCTATAAATCTGTCTAGGACAAACTCTATAACTCTCTTAGCTGTAGCAGGGGCATTGGCATCTCCTTGCAGCAAAACTCTGCATGCAAAAGATCCAAAGTGTATCTTGTTGGTGTTGTATTTCTCATCGCTGGGGAGAACTCGAATTTGGAAGTACCAATTTGCAAGGTCTATGTTAGATCTGAACTTTGCTCTGGCAAAAATGCAGATTATCATGGCTTGGTTGGGAATCGCTCCATGCTTCTTAATAGTAATATCGTTTCTGGGGACAAGGTCTGCAAGTAGTTTGATTTCACCATTGGGTTTCAACTTTAGGAATATGTTGACTAGGTTGTCTGCCTCGCTTGGGTAAATTATTTCTTTGGCTTTCCAGTCTTCGCTTAATACTCTGTATGCTGCCATGATCTTCTCAGGGAATATGAAGAATCTCGGATTAGAGTCCGAAATTGTGTTTTTCAGCTGGATGTAGTGGTTGACATATCTCATGGGTGGTAATTCCGCTGTTTCCTTGCTATGGAATACTGTAGGAAACTCGGAAATAAAGTCAGGGGCATCTACTTAATTCATAGCTGAAGATCATACATGTGTAGCTTTCTTGCAGGTCAAGGTGATTCCTTTGTCATGGAAGGTGATAATAGATTTTCCAAAATCTATTACAGCATGGTGTGCAGTAAGGTAAGGCATTCCTAGGAAGATATCATAGGTGTTCAGGGAACAGACTTGGGCTTCAGAAATATCGCCACTTTCCTTGGCAATCTGTATGACATGCTTTGCAACATAGTTGATTGCTGAGCATGATCCTTTAACTGCCATCTTCAGGTTGATAGGAGTCTCGAGCTCTCTAGTAGGGATTTGGTGGGTAGTGACAAACTTTCCTGATATCAAGTTGTCTCCGGTGGTTCCTGTATTGAATAAGGATATTGCTTTGTGGCCATTGACTGTGATGTATGCTTCGAGGGCTTGGGATTGAGTTCCACTATATCCTGCATAGTTTGTAGTAACTGTGACTGATTCCTTTGTATTGGGATCACCTTCCTGGGTGTGGTATGTTCTCCTGACATTCTGGGGTCACCTGGTTCCTTCAGGGCCTCCATTTCCTCGCTGCGGGGTGCTCCAATACATTTTCTTCTCAAAGCAGTTATCAGAGTAGTCTCCATGTTTTCCACAATAGTAACAGTTATTGTCTCTCCTGCGCCGATCCTTCTCAACCTGTGTTACAAACCTATCCTTAGTCTGCCGGACAAGGCACACTATCTTCTTTAACAGCAACAGGTAACGATACGTACCGCTCGTCTTACCGCGCTTCCGGTCTCGTAGCCTTATGTCGCCTAGGGAACGCTGAGTCCTTTCACTCCTAGCCCGTGCGACTGCTCCTTAGCGATACGTTCTTGGGATCACCCTTCGGTAGGTGATGTAAACGGATGGTCGTAATAAGAGTAGAGTATAGATTGAACTAATAGGTAAAATATAACATAGGATGTAACTTAGGTGGTTACGTGAAGAGCTAGCTATTTGTGTCCGTGACCCTCCTTATATAGGTGCTCTTCCCACAACCCTAACCCTAGTGACTTTACTATGAGTCACCTCCTTACTATGACTGCCGTGTGAGTCATAGTATAACAAACATCCTATGACTCACAATCTGAGTCATAGTATACACTCCCCATAGTATCCAATTTCCATAAAAGGTTATGTGCGCTAATCGCGTCACATGCGTGAAACCCCTGACTCATACTCGGAGTCAGGTTCTAAAGTCATAACATCATATGACCTCACAATCATGAGTCATGAAACCATAAGCATAAATCAAATCAACATCATAATCATAAATGATCTTACAAATCATGAGTCAGGTGAAATATTCCATATTGCTAAGTCACGATTTGTGACAATAGCTCCTCTCTCCCCTCAGCTTGAGTCCCATCAAGCTATTCACCAAGTTTCATTACTTGGTTCCCAAATCTTCTCGCATCGCGACGGAACTTCCGTAAAATTTGTTCCGTTGTGCGTAATTGCTTCCTGACCATCTCCAATGTCAGGTCTGCCACCTCGATAGTTCGTTTTTGGTGCGCAATGGTGGCTTGTTGCGCTTCAAGGGTCTCCTCCTGGAGTCTGATCGTTCAATGGGCCTCATCTAGTTGGATTTCTAAACCCGAAATTTTTCTTTGGAGGCATTCGATATCTGCCTGCGTGTGTTGGCTTCCAGTATCATTGTTTCGGGTTTCCTCTCACCTCTCCGACCGTCCCCTCCTGGCTTCCGTGCGCTGAGCATCCTTCCTGCTCAGTTCTTCTCTTTTACCCCACGCCTTGGGGTAGTATCCCGCCCAGAGCTTCGCATCCCGGTGGGCTCGACAATTATTTCGGTAGCACTCCTCCCATCTCGTTTCTGCATGTGGTTGTTTTGACCAGTAACTAGCCCCTACCTCGTCTTCTCTATGGACGTTCCAATGCTCGTCATAGCATGCCGTCCAGCTCATCGCGTTGTGTTCTGATACCCTTTGCCGGTCCTCTACCGTCGCATAGCCTGGGCTAGTTGGAGTGATTTCTCGTATTGGGTCTCCCCACAAGTCGTTCGTTGCTTCTTGTTTGATTTCTTCCAAGCCCTGGTTTATGGGTATCGTTCGTCGAAGTGTTCGATTGCATTTTCCGCGTGTTCAAAGTTTTCCGCTAGGTACCAAACTTTATCGTGATTAGGAGAGTATCCAGTCCACTTCGCTCGATATTGGAGTCTTCCGTAATGTAGTCGTGAATCGACTATTTCTTCAAGTTCGTATTCTGTTTCGCCTTTGATTTCGATTGGTGGTGGTGGTGCCAGGATCTGTGATGGGAATCTTTGGTCTTGGTAGGGTTCGAGATGTGAGCTGTGGATGGTGTTTTGTATTCTCATCGATAGGGGAAAGTCCAGCTTATATGCACTGTTCCCTCACTCTTGCCAAGATTCCGAAGGGCCCCATCTTTCTGTAATCGAGTTTCTTGCATGGTCTTGTGGTCCTTACATCCCTTGGTAGGAACCATACGATATCTCCTGATTTCAAATTCGGATCGGGTTTTCTGTGTTGATCGTAATTTTCTTTCTGTCGAAGTTGTGCAGCCACCATTTCCTCGTGTATGGTATCGTGCCATTAATTCATTTCGTTCGCCGGAATCTTCCGATCCGGTATCAGATGACCACTTGTGTCATGTTTCGGGTGCTGTCCGTAGTTTGCAAAAAAGGGTGTTGTCTTAATTGTTTCTTGTTGTCCGTTATTGTATGCGAACTCCGCAAAAGGTAATAGTTCGTTTCAATTATCCTGTTGATTATTGACGTATGCCCTCAGGTATTGTTCCTGGATGGCATTGGTTCTTTCTGTCTGTCCATCCGTTTGTGGATGGTAAGCCCTGCTCAGTATTCTTTCAATTCCCAACCTCAGGGCAGTTTCCTTCCATAGGTCCGAGATGAACAGTGTCCCCCTATCGGTGATGATATCTTGCGGTAGTCCATGTAACCGAAAGGTTTCTTTTGCAAAGGTTTGCGCGAATTGTTTTGTTGTCATATCTTTCCTGCATGCAACAAAATGACTCATTTTTGTCAGTCTGTCGATGACTACCAAGATGGCGTCATAGCCGCCCGATTCTGGTAAATCTGTGATAAA
This sequence comes from Tuber calosporum, assembly GCA_003316355.1. NCBI lineage: Eukaryota > Fungi > Ascomycota > Pezizomycetes > Pezizales > Tuberaceae > Tuber > Tuber calosporum. Next base: position 16,075 of record QFET01003990.1, read on the forward strand.
TTCTATCGAAATCGACTTCCATGGCTTTCTGGGTGCTTCGTTTGATTGTAGTTGGCCATACGGAGCATGTCGGGATAATTTCGTTCTTTGACAAACGTCGCAGTTCTTGACATATTTCTTGATCGTTTCCCGCATTCCTGGCCAGTAGTAACTGCGACTGATGAGTTCCGTGGTCTTTGGTGTCCCTCCATGTCCTGCTTGTAAAATGTCGTGATTTTTTCTGATAAGTTCTGTCCTTATCTTCTCCTCTTCTGGTACCCAAATCTTGTTCTGGTACCATAGGCATTCATCCTTCCATTGGCATAGCCCAAAGGCTACATCCTTCATCTCTTTTGTTCCTTGTTTGAGTGCTTTCCTAATCTCTTGTATGTGCGGGTCCCTCCCGCTCTGTTCCTTAAGATTTCTCATCTCTTCTCCTGGAAAGCTAATCGTATCCATTTCCTGTATCCTTATCTCCTCAAAGTATTTTTCTTGTGATAATAGTATCCTTTGTTTCTGTTTGATCCTATCGTCATCTTCTTCTGGTGCATCTTGACTTCTTCTTGTCAAGGCGTCTGGCTTGCCGCTTTCCTTTCCTGGCCGATATTCGATTCGTATATTGTATTGACTTAACTTCTCGCTCCACCGGATGTGTCGTTCGTTGAGATCTTTTGTTGTTGTGAAAGGGACCAGATTCTTATGGTCAGTGAGGATCCTTGTCTTGTGATGTCTTCCCAACACATATCTTCTCCATTCCTTGAGTGCCTGTACTATGGCCAAAAGTTCTTTGTCGTGAATAACGTAGTTGCATTCCGCATCAGTCATTGTTTTTGATCAGAATGCCACGGGTCGCCATTTCTCGTCTTCGCACTGTTGTGATAGAATTCCTGAACAGATATACTTCGATGCATCTGTTTCAATCATAGTCGGTCTTTCCGGATTGAAATGGGTGAGTACGGGTGCTGATGTTAATTTTTGTCTTATCGTATCGAACGCCTCGCTTTCTGCTGTACCCCACTCCCATTTTGCATTTTTCTTTGTCAGATTGTATAGAGGTTTTGCTGTCCTGCTAAACCTCTCAATGAATCTTCAGTAAAAGTTGCAGAATCCCATGAATCTTTGGATATCGGTTTTGTTTTTCGGAATTGCCCATTCCCATATGGCTGCTGTCTTGATAGGATCCATCTGGACTCCTTTTTGGTCAATAATAAATCCTAAGTATTCCACTTCTGTCTTGTGGAATTCGCACTTAGTTGGCTTGATTCTCATTCCGGATTTTCCAATCGCTTCCAGGATTTTTCCCAGGTCTTTCTGGTGCTGCTCCATTGTTTCTGTGTACACCAGTACGTCATCCAAATATACTATGCAGCATATGTCCAAAAATCAGTGTAATGTTTGATTGATCCATCTCTGGAATGTTGCCGGTGCATTGGTCAAGCTGAATGGCATTACCAAGTATTCGTAAGTTCCGTATCGTGTCGCGAATGTAGTTTTCCATTCGTCTCCTTTCTTGATCCGCACGTTGTGGTATGCATCTTTAATATCCAGCTTCGTAAAGTATCGGGCGCTATTTAGGCTATCCAAGGCTTCGCCGATGAGTGGCAGTGGGTATCAATCTTTTTTCGTGACTTCATTAAGTCCTCGTCAATCCACGCATAGTCGTAATTTTCCGTCCTTCGTTTTGACGAAAAGGATGGGTGCTCCTGTTTCCGTGAAGGAGTCTCGTCTCCATCCCCGTTCCAGATTCTGTTTTAAATAGCTTCTCAATTCTTCCAATTCTGCCGCTCCTAGTGGATACAACCTTTTTGCTGGAATTGTCTTTCCCTTTTCTAGGTTAATCTTGTGGTCCACTCCTTTTCTGTAAGGCGGTAACCTGGTTTTTTCTTTCTCTTCGAAGAGATCCAGGTATTGGTGATATACCTCTGGTATCCTCTGTTCCAAGGGTTCTTTCCCTTGATACTTTTTGGCCTTAATAGCCAGCTCGGTACTGACATTCATTGCCTTCAAATCGCATTGGCCGTCCTCCTGGTTCCACTTTAGAATGCCTGTGATCTCTCCTCTTCTGTAGAACTTCTCAAAGGCTTGGGCCGAGATCTCGCAGATCTCTATTCGTTTCCGGTCGTTTTTTGTTTCTTCCCGGGTACCTTTTGATTCGTTTCAGTCCCGGTCCCTTTGGTGGTCCGTACTTCTGAATCCTTTGTCTTCTCGTTCAGTCTTTGCAAGTACTTCAACCTCCTTGCATTCCCCGTCCAGGTATTTTTCACATATCAGTTGTGCTATCCTGTCACCGGAGTTGACTGTGTAGAATTCGTTCTCGAGGTTCACCATTACTACCTTCAGTTTACCTGTATAATCCGCATCTATTACACCAGCATTGGTTGTAAGCCTGTTCTTGACTGCTAACCCGCTTCGTGGTGCAATGCGCCCATAAGTGCCCTGTGGTAATCCGATGGCTATTCCAGTTCGGATGACTTCTTGCCCTTTGGCTCGTGTCGTTGCTCTTTCGCTAGCGTACAGGTCGTGTCCTGCCGCCCTCAGTGAGCCTCTCGTAGGCATCGTTGCCTCTTTAGTCAACCTTTTGACTAGGATCTGTTTGTCCGTTTTTGCCTGAACCGTTGAGAACTTCATATCTAAGTTCTCCTCCTGGGCTTCCCCTTCTGGGACTGTAAAGACCCGCGGTGACTCTTTTAAACACCAGGTCGTGCATCTCTCACTATCAAATGTGATGGTCCCCTTTCCCCAATCAATTGAGGGGCTATGTTCTCTCAACCATGGCATTCCAAGAACTGCTTCATGGTTTTGTAAATTTGCCACTTGGAAGGTAATCATTTCCCTATAGCTACCAATGTCCATAGTTACTGTCGTCGTATAAGTAACTGGACCCATCGCGCTGAGTTTGCCGTCTGCCAGGTAAATCTCTTGTTGTTGTCTGGCTTTCGCCATAGGCATGCCGTACCTTTCGCATACCTCCTTATCAATAAAGTCCTCAGTCGCTCCTGAGTCAATCATTCCGTTGATGCTGATAATCTTGTCCCTGCCATGTAGTCGCATTTTTACCATGACATGTTCATTTTCGTGTTCCAGTGATTCCGTGTTATTTAGTGCCGCGTAGAAGTTTCGTATCTCCATGGGTTTCTTTTTCCCCTTGTCCCTCAGACCATCGCTTAATGGGGACCGTCGTCTTTTTCCTCTTCGTTCTTTTCGGTTTCAAGATCCATTTCGCGGATTGCAGTTCTTTGTTTCCATTGTGGGTTCTGAACCCGACTGACTGTCCTCACCGGGTATTCTTTTTCGTCTTTTGGGTTGGTGCAGTTTCTCATCATGTGTCTTGGCTTCGCACATGCCATACACAGATTGTTGTTTCTTCTCCTCCAGTATTCGGTTTTTGACATGTTAAGAGCTTGTCTTCGCCTAGACGCATCTAGGTCTATTGGATCTCCTCGAGGCTCCTGTAGTCGTTGGGTCTTGAAGGTGCCGTCGTAGTTTCTGGCGTTGTCGTATGTTTTGGTCTTTGACCTTCCTTGCACATGTTTGATAACGTCCAAGCGGTTTTCTTGATTAATGGCCCATACCGCCTTTCCTTCAGTCGTCGTGAAGTCTTGAGCCCTCATGGCCCATGCGTTCTGAATTGCTTCGTGTAAGCCTCTTAGGAAGGCCCTTCCCCGGGTTGCTTTGTCGTATTCTGCTTCTGTTGCCAATAGTCGTAACTCGTTCCAGAAATTAGTTACATTCCGGCTCCCTTGCTTGATTTTCTCGATTTTATTTCTTGCAGTTTCCCTAGCATCCACGTCGCCGAATTGGATCCGTAGAGTGGCTTGAAATTCTGCCCAGTTATTCCATGTGACTGGGGTCTTTCCTTTCACATATGGAGTAATCCATTTGCCGGCTGATTCTCTTTGTAGGGATTTGGCGAAGTCCCCTTTCAATCCGTCTTAGTTTTCTCCCCATCCTAGTGCTGTGTAGTACATTGCAAGTTGGACTAGCCATGCTCGCAGTTTGGTACGGTTACCTGTAAATGTATCCGGGGTTTTGATTTTTGGCCTTCGTAATGTCTGTTCTTGTCGATTTTCCTGAACCGTTCTGATCAATTCTTGGAGTTGTTCGTTCGTGAGAGTTATCGTATCCGCTGGTCCTGCTACCCCCGACGGTCTGTGTATTGGGGATGCTCCTGAGCTTACTGACCCTGATCTTGATCTTGCTTCCGGGATGACCGGGCTCGGAGGTCTTGGGGATCCTTCTCGCGATATCTCGCTTAAGGCTTGTCCAAGTTCTACTTATAGTCCTAAGAAAGTCTGTTCATCGTTGAAGTCTGGTACTTCTGTATCTGTAGATGAATCCGTTTTGTATTCGTTAAGTGTCGCAAAAGACGCAACCAAATGTTACAAACCTATCCTTAGTCTGCCGGACAAGGCACACTATCTTCTTTAACAGCAACAGGTAACGATACGTACCGCTCGTCTTACCGCGCTTCCGGTCTCGTAGCCTTATGTCACCTAGGGAACGCTGAGTCCTTTCACTCCTAGCCCGTGCGACTGCTCCTTAGCGATACGTTCTTGGGATCACCCTTCGTTCGGTGATGTAAATGGATGGTCATAATAATAGTAGAGTATAGATTGAACTAATAGGTAAATATAACATAGGATGTAATTTAGGTGGTTGCGTGAAGAGCTAAATATCTGTGTCCGTAACCCTCCTTATATAGGTGCTCTTCCCACAACCCTAACCCTGGTAACTTTACCATGAGTCACCTCCTTACTATGACTGCCGTGTGAGCCATAGTATAACAAACATCCTATGACTCACGATCCGAGTCATAGTATACAATCCCCATAGTATCCAATTTCCATAAATGATCTCACAAATCATGAGTCATGTGAAATATTCCATATTGCTAAGTCACTATTTGTGACAGCCTGAAATACTCTGGGATACTAAGAGGTGTTATTGGAGAATCTTAGTTGATTTCACTGGCTGTTATTCTGGGGGCGCTTGGGTACTTGTTGGGAAACTGCATTAGAGATTACATATCCTTCACGATTTCCATAGAGCCCTGTAGAGTGGGCAATTGCATCTCGCTTTTCCGTTATCTCAACTAGCTGGTCAAAGGAGCTATCTGAAGTGATGTGTGGCTTCACTTCTCGCTTGACTTTGATATCCATGGCATCTAGGAGTCTCTGCTCCGCTGAATAGTCTTAAATTGTTCCTGGGGGGAGACTGTCTCTCAAGGTTTCAAGTCTGATTACAGTATCGGTAATCTGTGGTGTTTGTCTCCCGGTAGTTTGCTTGACTTGTACTACTGTTCATAGATGGTATCTGTAGATGTGGAAGGGAGGAAGTAGGCCTCGAATTTCTGTTTGAGTCCAGCAACTGTGTAGTCTCCTTGGGAAGCTTCATATTGGGTGAGTTATCGAGGGCTTCCTCTCTGCATTAGGCTCCATAGTATTTCAGGGCTTCAGGGGCATCGTCAGTTATGCCAAAGCAGGCGATGTATCGATAGACTGTGCTGCACCAGGAGTTGATCCGCAATGGGTCTCGATCTTTTCCTTCTCCTGTGAATGTAAATGGTGCAGGCCATTTAGGACGATTATTTCCCTCTGTGGGGACTGACATGGCGATGGGTGCAGGGCTTGGATTGCTTGGTGGACTTGGTACACTAGGTGGTCTTGGTGGACTAGGTAAATCGTCTTGTGTAAGGCTTGGTTCTCTGGGTTCTCTTGGTAGACTAGATTGTCTTGGTGGCGAAGCAGAGGATGCTGGTCCTAGATCCTCCTCTGGACTGGAATCTGATTCAGATTCTGAGCTTGGTTCTTTCTTGGATTAGACTTCTTGATGGAGCTGTTCTTGGACCTGTCCTTGGACTTGGGTTTGGACTTGGGCTTGGACTTGCGCTTGGTGTGGAGCTTGGGCTTGGTCTTGGTCCTCTTCTTCGCTGCTGCTGCTATTAACTGAAGATAGTGCTGAGTCCTCTGATGGTAGTGCAGGTAGTAGTACTAGCGCTTGACTTTGGGGTCCTGAGGAGGATGCTACCGATCCTCTAGTGAAGTGCCTTCTGGTATCTCTTTGAAGCGAAATGGTTGCTAGTTAGGGTGAGATGGTCTCTCGAGGAGTCTGCTTAAGGCCTTCTTGGATTCAGGGAGGTGTACTAGTACTGCAGGGTCAAGGTAGGCAAAGGGTGATCAGTCCTCTGCCGAAGATCAAAGGTATACTTGAGTCTAGGTCAAAAAATGTTACCTACTCCCAAGTATCTCGAGAATCCCAAAGGGGCTCTGAAGATACTATTAGGATAGGTGGAGAAGCGTCGATGGATAGGTCTTCAATAGACAAAGTAAAAGGTATGGAACTAATAGAGTGACCGTTCAACTTGTAGTATTAAAGATGATAGTCCTGTGAGGCTTGAGAGTCCAAATCCTAAAGGGATTGCAGGCTCTTTAAATACCAAAGATTGTAGCTAGGAAAACTAAACAAAAGCGCAAACATCCTGTCCAACAACATGCTAACAGAGTAAGCATAACAAGGTAACCATATTCCAAAAACCGAGGGTTAAAAGCAACTGGATGAATCTAACAAAACAAGTAATAGAATCCAAACAAGAAGTAATAAGAGATCGTTAATACTATACAAATCCAGTAGGTATAGCAGGAGGATAGCGATACCCAAATGGGTATAAGGAAGGAAGGGTAGTGATAGGCGAAACAAGGGAAGAATAACCATTTAGGAAGTCATAACCAAGTAGGAAGGGACAACCAGATAGTAGCGCTTATCAGGTATAAACCCAAATAAGTAATAACCAACATCGAGTCAGTAGTAATAGTAGAAACATAGTATGAGTCCGTTACAGTATACGAAAGTAGTGAGAAAATGCTACAATTCCTGGAACACCTAAATATGACTATTTGAAAGCCGTAAATTATACAATAGCTCAGTATAATGACAACCAAGGACCAGACGAACCCCGCCCCATGCCATGACGCCCAGAATAGGAATTTACTGTGAAAATTCCTGGTTGCAGTTCGGGTGGAGGTTTGGATTAGTTTTTATACCGCATGGAAATCCTTCATGAATATCTCTATCCATTCATAGAAATGATCCTAGCTCAAACTGTGAGAAATGGTTGGCTAGTAGAGGATAATGCTGGTAATCACACTATGGCTGCAAGGATGGATATGGAGGAAGCAATTGCTCGTGGCATTCGCAGAATTCTTAAATAGCCTGCAAACGCACCAGACTTGAATGAGATTGAACCATGTTGGAACTACCTTAAGGATGCTATGATGGAGTATGACTTCCAAGGTACAGGTCAACAAACAAGAGAGGCAGTAGTCAATACTCTGAAACATGAATGGGATCAGATGCCTCAAGAGTTGGTAAACTGCTTTTGTATGAATTTTCATCTTAATCTCTTACAAGTGCAAGCTTGGAATGTAGACAACAAATTTAATGCCTAATTTTGGAGATTCTTTCCACCTTTGGTTATTTCTGGTTCTCTATGGTGACTATTGTGATAGATGTAGGGAAATATGAAATAATATATGGGATAAGGAGGAGTTTCTACTATAAGCAGTAATTTTAGCACTTTTGCATAGAATCCAGTATAACAAGAAATCAAGCCTGCACTAGTCATGCACTATATATACACTATACCTATTTGGGAAAATATCCCTGTAAATCAGACTAGGACAAATCGGGAAGGCAAATCTTGGCAGAGAAACACGAATAATATTGAGCTGTCAAATGATATAGAGCTATAGAGCTCGTGGGCACTCTTTACAGAGCTCCCAGTGTGAGCCTGCAAACATTCCTGGGTTGTTGCTCTCAGCCACAACCTTGGCGCAAGTATGTAGTACGGTCTCAACCTGTGAATCCATCTCAATACCGGGTGCCCCCGTTACAGTATATCGTCAAGCATCTATTTCTAAAATGCTAAATTTATATCTGAAGCATATTCTCCCTATAATTCTTCTTCTTTTTTTTTTTTTTTTTTTTTTTTTCACACTCCCCTTAAACCAACCTCATCGCACACGACTTTATTATTTGAGTTTTTACTATATCTTAAAAATAGACGTCTACAAGCAGTGAAGTTGTAGTCGTGCCTCTAAGGACGGTATTGATCATGTGCTGCTCAGTGGGTGTCTTATTTCAGAATCAGCTGGAGCCTCTCGGGGCGAGTCGAGGTGAACCGAAGGTTAGTCTATCCGATTATGAGTGAGAGGTGGTGGAGGAGTCATCTTGAGTAACGTATGGCAGGTACCGCTTGTCACCACCCTCGGGTGAGTGCTGCAGCCTGTGGGACCGTGGTCGAGGGCTGTATGTAAAGAGCCAGTGCATGATATCACACTTGCAAGTACTTGTCCGATAATCACAACGTTGCAGAAGTACCAGTACCGTATTTTACTGCAGGGTGCTGGAATAACAAGCAGCTGGTGGTAAAGATGTGATACGGTAGCTTTACACTCGAGTTTGATATATCATGAGAGGCTTGAGTCATTCCTTTTGACCCCCAACCCTCCGCTTGCCCCAAACTTTCCCTCCCGTAAACCGATCGCAGTGCGGTGGAGGGGCTAGGGCAACACCTGATCGAGGGAATCAAGAAATCATTCCTTTCCCCAAGTCATGATTGGTTGCGACCGATAAGAACATTCCCTACCAGATCAGCTCCCCTCCGATGCCCCACACCCCTCCTCCTCCTCCACCCTACTCCTCTCCCCCTGTCATAAACACACACCCCACCATTAACTGTGCCTGTTTTCCCCTCCCCCCTCTCTGCTCCTCAGCTCGCCCCTCATCCTCTTCTTACCCGTTCTCCACATCCTTCTCATCTCCTGGGTAAGAAGGAAGAAGAAGAAAAAAATATAAACATAATATAAATAAAAAAATATACAAACTACGGAGGAGAGGCTTTTTGAGAAAGAGAAGAAGGAAAAAAAAATGAAATACGCGCCTTTCTCCTCGTTAGTAGACCTTCCGTTTTACTACTCTCTTGCGAGCCATAAAATCGATTACGATAAGCTCGACGAGTCACCCCGGAAGGTCCTTGGCCAATACCTTCCTCACGATGGCGGGAGAATGCAGGTTCATGGGAATGCCCTCACGTCTGATGAGTATGAGCCCTTCCGCGTGTGGGGAAGGTTTAACTTTTGTTAACGGTTTGTTTAGAGTCTCGATAACTGCTTGTCGAGCGGAGGGTATGATCAAGAACTATAATACTATTGAGGATTTTAGGAAAGTTGAAAAGGTTGCTATGATCAAACGATCTGCGCAGACGGTAGGTACCCTAGCTTACCCGCGGTGCTTAGAGCTTGTATTGTTAGGAGGTTTATTGACAGCTTTAGATCTGGGATGCGATACTTGACGGTTCAATATACTCTTGCCCATCGCTCCTCTCCTCTTTCCTTATACTATCGTATGCGGATCTCAAAAAGTACAAGTTCCACCACCTCTTTGCCTTCCCCGCTTTCGCCGCAACTCCCCAGTGGACGTGTAACACCTCAATCGAGCGACTGGACCCTCACCAAACCGCCCCTCTTGTTGAGGCGATAAATACCTGGCGATACAATGCCGACTCGCGACAGCACGGGTTCTTTCTGGTTAAGAGGGAAGCGGGGGCTTGGAAGATTGGGAGCTTGGGCGACTTTGAGCAATCCTTTTTCGATAAAGATGTGGATGACGAGGACCGGTTTGTTGGGTTCGTGGATCCAAGCGACTATCCGGATAATCCTGGCTGGCCTTTAAGGAACTTGTTGATGCTTGTGAGGAAACGGTGGGGATGGAGGAAGGTTCGGGTGCTTTGTTATAGGGATACGCACCAAGGGCGATTTGAACCTAAGAGTTTAATCATGGAATGCGAGCTTGAGGTCGAGGAAGGGCTGGGAGAGCTTAATCTTGGTGGTAAGGCTACCGCGCCAATTACCAGTTATAGTCTGACAAGAGTAGATGAGATGCCCAAAGTTGTCGGATGGGAGAAGAATGACGATAACAAGATTGTTCCCAAGACCGCAAATCTATCCGCTCAGATGGATCCGAAAAAGTAAGGGTATGCACATCGGGTTATCACAGACGCTAACGTTATATAGACAAGCGGATATCAACGTCGACTTGAACCTCAAGCTCATGAAATGGCGAGTCGCGCCAGAACTAGACCTCGATGTTATTAGGAACACGAGGTGTCTTTTGCTAGGTGCTGGCACACTTGGTGCATATGTAGCGCGCAACTTGCTCGGCTGGGGGGTGCACAAGATCACCTTGATTGACTCAGGAACGGTTTCCTTTTCAAACCCTGTTAGGCAGCCGTTATATACATTCCAAGACTGCATTGGCGGCAAGACTATGAAAGCAACTAGAGCTGCGGAGGCTCTGAAGGAGATCTATCCTGGTGTCGATGCCCAAGGATTTGACATGACGGTACCAATGGCTGCGCACCCGTTCTCAGATGCTCAGGAAGCCGGTGTCAAGCAAGACTATTTGAAGCTCAGGAGGCTCTTCGACGAGCACGATGTTATATTTTTGCTCATGGATACAAGGGAGAGCAGATGGTTGCCAACAGTTATGGGCAAGAGCATGAAAAAGCTTGTCATGAATGCCGCCTTGGGATTCGACAGCTATGTCGTTATGAGACACGGAGTGAAACCCTCCGATGATCAAAAGGGAGGAGAAGAGCTTGGATGTTATTACTGTAACGATGTAGTTGCTCCAGGAGATGTTAGTTGTATGCTGCTGCATTTTTCGTCTAACAAAATGCTAATATCATGATAGAGCTTGGCCGACAGAACACTTGACCAACAGTGCACCGTCACTCGGCCGGGTGTGGCACCTATTGCTAGTGCGCTGCTAGTAGAAATGCTAGTATCGGTCCTCCAGCACCCTCTCGGTGCCGCTGCCCCAGCGCCTACTAGTGATAAGGCCGACCGAAGTCCCCCGAATCACCCATTAGGTCTGATACCCCACCAAATGAGAGGCTTCCTGTCCTCGTTCCACAACATAATGGTCAAGGGCCATGCGTACGACTGCTGTTCCGCATGCTCTCCCGCTATCATTAGAGAATATAGGGACGAGGGATGGGACTTCGTCAAGAAGGCACTCAATCAGAAGGGGTATGTAGAAGAGATAAGTGGGCTACTGGAGGTGCAGAGGCAAGCGAGTAAGCTGGAGATGGCGGATTGGGGTGGCAGTGGTGACGATGGTGATGACGATTTTGAGATGTAGTTTTTTTTTCCTCTTTTTCCGCTTTCTAAAATACTGTGCTCTCTTCTGTTTTTCGCTCGGGCAATACCGATGGCGGGTTGTGTAATGGGATGGATGGGATAGGGTGTGTGAATCGTATGTTTAATACGAGTGTATGTGCTTTATCTCTGTTGCTTGTGTTCTCATTCTTGCTGAGCCGTTGTAATACCCAACACAGTATCAGACTATCGTCTGTATGCATCACTTGATATGTGGGTTAGAGGTGTTGACCGATGAGCTGGTGACGAGTGAAGATGGAATGAAACAAGCTGCATTATTTGCTTTGCTTTAATACTCGAGTACATTTGCCAGTATGCGGCTGTCGTTTTCTCGCCGCCTGGGGCCTGTGCCTTATTGCTGCCATGCATTGAACCTGTAGGACAGCTAATAATACCCACAGAACACTGTCCCAACCAAACACTCCCACCCCCTTTGGGCTGCACTCCTGAGGTAGTAACACGCCTTCCCTACATATCCGTTCGTCTCGGACCGTCTATTGGTTGGGAAAGAGCAGGGGTAAGAACAGGAAATAAAATATATATATATTATATAAAAATATAAAATTATAAATGAGCAGCATCAACTGAATCTAGTTCATTTGACAGGAAAATTGAAGGCTATTTACTAGGGGAGTGTATGACATCTTGAGATTAATAAATAAATAATCCAGTGAATCTTTAAGCCCAGTTAGGCAGATATCATCAGTGTCAAACTATGGTTAAACTCTGTTTGATGATAGTAGAGGTTAAGAAAATACATTGATTATACAAGAAGTAGAAATGATATCAAGTTGACTATCAAGTATAGCCCCTGATTTGCTGCAATAATATCCTTGATCTATTCCAAAATTCAATCAATAAATGTCAAAAACTCAACCCCTAGGAACTTTTACCCTTTGTCTCTCATTGCCTTAGTCATTTATTCCTCACCCTCTTATTGAACAGACCTCCTATATAGCATATATTTAAAGCTATACCAAATGTTTTAAATAGGTTGAGATCTCTGAAGATGAAGGGCTTGTTGAGTTTGAAACTTGAACTGTTCTCAAATATGCTGAATATATACTACCTTGAGAGCAGGGTCACTATCCTCCATATTCCAGAGAGGATAACTTATTTGATTGCTCATAGGCTACAATAAGGGCTGATTGACAGCGCCAAGAACCCTGCAACAATAGCTTTTCAAAGCTATTGTTTCTCAAGTTTCCCAGTCCCAGAAGACCAGATTCTACTTTGTCTCTTTAACAATTGCACCTTATAGGATGATGGAGTTCCTCTTGGCCAACTTAGGAATCAGGCAGTCAGTGAAGGACTGCTTCCTATAAGTCAGGGCACTCCGACTGAATTAGTCTTGCTAGGACAACAACTAGACATAATAGTTATCTATCCAAATCATAATACATGAATCCTGTTATTTTCAGCCCCAATACAGTTTTCCAAATAAAAGCTGAAATACTCGCTCTTGCTTATCAAGAATAGCGAATTGCTAGCAACTCTGGATAAATCGCCTACAATCCATATTACTTTTCTCAAGAATTGTGCCTCAGCCCTATATTTAAGTTACTAATCTATTATGTAGTGTCATCCTTCAGTATGCCGTGTTTAGACTGGTAGTTACATCTAGCTATTTCTAAGTTAGTATACAGAGGGATAAGTATAACTTACTAGTAATTATTAGAAGATTCCGGTAGGGACTGAGTTGACACTAATGAGATAGGGACAGAAGTGTTAATAGGTTAGTCTTTAATAGTAAATGCAAAAAGTTAGAAAATGTCACTGGTTAGACAATTTGGTACTGATGAATTGGCTAAGCTATGTGCTTATCAAGAAATCTAGTCAATGGACTGGAAGGCTCTTATGGTATTCAATAGTTGAAAATAGGAGATTTTTCAATATTCTCATTGTATTTGTCTATTTAAGGTAGAGAAAATTGATGAAGAAAGGTTCTAGCAACAAGAAAGCTTCAACTACCATCTATCTCATCCCAACCACACCTGAAAGAAAACTATCTTACATGACTAATGTTAGCTATGTGGGTAGAAAAAACTACTCAGGAGAAACAGTCCTGAATTATCCTATTATATACTAATTTATTCGCTTCTGCTCACAAACAATAGAGGAAATAAACAGGGTCTAACAGTATACCTGAACTAATACACTCAACAGGAAATAAAATGCCTACACAGGAAACCAACCAAAACCATAAATCTGATAAATAGTACAACATTCTATAGTCCTACTGATTAAGAAAGGTATAGCTTGATAGAGGTAAATAAGGACCTCAGGGATGAGTTGGCAAAAGAAATCAAGCACAAAGGGTTTGTAAGGTGATTTGAGGAGTAGGGAGTATATGTGAGACAATGTAAATTACTGGATCCTGTAGAATGCAAAGCAGTAAGGTGCCAGATGCAGAGGGGGAATAGTAGGGTGCTAGCTAATAAACTGTTAGTAGAAGAAGAGAAATAGGTATGAGAGAGGAGAAAGGCTAGACTCAAAGATCCGTCAGAATTATGTGCATGGCGACCTAGGCAGTTATATATAAAGAGAGATTGGGGAAATTAACCCTTACTTTTTAAAAGTGACTGTCAATCTATACAAAGTTTCCCCTTACTCTAACTGGATCTTTCAGGAGCAAAAAAGGGAGTCAGTATATTCCTGAATGTAAAAATATTTGGTGAGGCAGAGTAAGTAGCTAAGTAAGGCAAAACAAGTTCAGGGAGATGAAAGGAATTATCAACAAAGATGACAAAAGAGGATGGAAGGAGCTCAAAGTGGTATACCCTAATGATTGGATAGAGGATAGATATGTTAAGACAAGTCTTCATCCAATAGGGTAGCAAAATGGTAAAGTGAAATTGACACAAATATAGTGATGATTTCTCATAGTGTAAATATTTCAAATGCCAAATATGTATGGAAGTTAGAGGAAGTACCTTAACTATGTAATTATTTTCCATTTTTTTCTCCTTTTGTTATTTTATATATTTGCTGTTAATATACAGAAACCTGTATAGAGTGCTAGCTATAGTGAGGATAGAATATTGATCTCAAATATGCAAAATAATGGATATAATGGAGTAAATTCTGGTAAAGTTATGACTATACCCTCACAGTGCCAAATAATAGTAAGTAATCAAGGAGTATAAAATCAAATAAATTCAACCAAAATCAGAACTGCAAAGGAAGATACAAGGTGAGGGGAACAATCATATCTCAAACGGGCTTATGATCAGTTGAGGGTAAAGATCCCAGTCAATAAACAGTTGGTATTGTAGGGGAGAGAGTGGAGTATGTAGTGTGTATCAAGAAAGCTAAGCTAAGGGTGTGGCCTAGGCCGCTCTAGAGGTGTGACTCATACCTAACAAAGGTCAGGCTAGGAAGGTAAAGCTACCTTTGATGGCTTTTGGTAGAACTATTGTGAATTGTGTAGTCAAAGATCTTATCCTTTATCTTGCTGGAAGGGTACTTGTGACAAGGTTGTGGCAGGCACCCACAACCCCTACATGTTCGTAAACTCACAACTGAGGGTACTCTAGAGTGTGCCTCTCAGCTCAACCTGACTATTCAGCTCATCATGACTTGTGGCTCAATACAACTTTGTGGCTAATTATGGTGGCTCAACCTAATAGTGTGGCTCAATTTCACTATGGCTTAATGCAATATTTCAGGTATCATAATAATATTATTTTATATTATCATGCAAAATATTCCAGTTTACATGTATTTTCACTGACCTTACTTATTGCTTTATACCCAGGACAATAACCTTTGCCAGGCTCTTTTTATAGGCTAGAAGAAAACGCATATTCTTTACATATGATTTTATCTCATCAAGGAGTAGTCTGTCATGCTTGTGAGGCAGAAAGAACACCTGATTTCTGAACCTGCCTCCGGCTAGAAGCCCTATGTCTTGCAAACTTTGCATTTTCTGTAGCCCTTGGATGCTCCATATGCTCTTAAGCTAATGCACCTGCCTGTACCTATATGAACACTCCCTCAAGGGCCACTTTAAGCTGACACTGAAATGTAGGTGTTACAGGGTAGCCAATTCTGTACTGCTGAATTGCCTAGGACGTGCTTGTATCGAGAGGGTAGGAGAACTGACAGGAAAGCTACGGTAAGAATAGAGATAAAGGGTAAGAAAGTTCTCGAGGGCTTTAAAGTTGTTTTAACTAATAACTGAATATATTGTTAAGTTCTCTTCTCCGTTGCTTGATGATCCCTTAACTATAGGGGGGGGGTTTTTTTTTTTTTTTGATTATCACATATATTCGCAGTTAACGTACAGGAACCTGCATGGAGCGCTAGCAATGGCATAAACAAAACGTTAATTCCAAACGTGCAAAACAAAAGAAATAAACCCACCAGTTCTCCCCTAGTGATGACCATACCGTCACTGCGCCCAACAATGGTGACTAATTCAAAAAGTATTGAATGAAATGATATCAAAAGAAATCATAATCGAAAAGAAAGATAAAGCAGAAAAGACAAACCACTCAGTCTGAGTCATAGTCTGAGGAGGAGGAGGAGGAGGCAGCGATGGAAAATACTGGCGGCATGGTGGGTGGGAAGTTCGTGCGAGTAGCGCGGATGTATGAGGCAAGACCGAGGATCATGTGCAGGTCGACCCAAAGCGGGGAGCCATGGTCCATCGAAGACAGCTTCGGAAGGTAAAGCTGGCGTTCACAGGACTTGGATGGGCAGTGGAGAATTGCATGGTCAAAGGTTTCATCCTCTGATTCGCAGGAAGGGCAGGTGGGGGAGCGATCGGCATCGTTCCTTGAGGGTTGTGCGTCGAGATATCTCTTCCCGGCACGCATTTGGTGAATTCGCCCAGCTGTAAAGCGGTCGAGGCCCATGAATGCATGTGGGCGTAGGGACGGCTTGAACTGGTAGTAAGGAGGGGGTGGGGACAGGAGTGTCCAGTCAGTGAGGAGGTCCTGTCTGCACTCCTCCTTCATCAATTTGTAGGAGACAGCACCTGGAATCGGGGGAGGGGGGGCAAAGATAGTGCCAGGTAGGAGGTGGGAGTTTATCTGTGGGAGTTTGAAACCGTCCGGTGCCATTTTGACCAAGAGGTAGCACATCCCATCGATTGGGAGGTGAGAGCGGACAGCGGGTATGGGGCTTGGTTGGTTCCAATGGAGGGGGATGTCATTGGCCTTAAGGCCACGAAGGCAGTGGCGGGAGGAGTCCCCTGCCCTAAAGTTGGAGATGGATGGAAATGATGGAGGCAGCCGGGCTGCGGCTGGGTTGATCTCGGGAGGGAAGCAGGCCAGCCGCAGTGCAGCCATCCTGCGGCGATGGGGGAGGAGCGAGTCCCTTAACTATAGGGTTTTTGATTTTTTGATTTTGATTATTTCATTGAATTACTGTTTTAAGGTACAGAAACTACATGAAGCGCAAGCTATGGCAGAAAGAAACATCCAACTACAGTCCACCCCATCCCCCAGCATCTAAAAAAACCCTCTTACCGAAACAAGTTAGGCACTTGGGTAGAAAAAACTACCAAGAAGGAATAGGCCTGAAATCTTCCAAACGACAGTAATCCATTTACCTCCGTAGACGAGCGACATAGGAAATAAACAAAGTCAAACAGTCAACAAGAACCAATACCCCAAAAGGAAACCAAACACCTAAGCGAGAAACCAACCTCAACCATCAATTTGACTAACGCCACAACATCCCATTTCCCGCTAATTCAGGAGGGTACGGCGGGAGGCGGGGGCAAATTAATCCCCAGGCACGAGGAGGCGAAAGGAATCAAGCTGAAGGAGGTCAGTGAGCCGATAGAGGAGGAGGGACCGTGTGGTAGACAATGTAAATCGCCGGATCCTCTGGAAATCGTGGCAGTATGGTGCCAGCAGAAGGGTGGAGCAGAAGGGTGCCAGCCTGGGAGCAGTAGGGTACCAGCCGATTAACCGTCAGGAGGAGAGATGAGGAGAGGATGGAGGAGGGGTAGACCCAAGGACCAACGGAGTCGTGTGCGTGGCCATCTAGGCAGTTCTCATCAACGTGAGAGTGGGGGAATCGACCATCAGACTACTAGAGCAACTGTAGGCCTGTAGAAAGTTTCCCCCTACTGCAACCCTGTCTCCCAGCCATATAGGGAGGTCAGAGGGAATTCCCGACCGTGCAAATGTTAAGCGAGGCAGTGCAAAAAAGCTAAGCGAAGCAAAACAAAAGTGGGGAAAGGAGAGGAACCATCAACAGAGATGGCAGAAGAGGAGAGATGAAGCCCGAAGGGGTAG
The DNA here is from genome assembly GCA_003316355.1 of Tuber calosporum. Classification (NCBI taxonomy): domain Eukaryota; kingdom Fungi; phylum Ascomycota; class Pezizomycetes; order Pezizales; family Tuberaceae; genus Tuber; species Tuber calosporum. The sequence goes on from QFET01003990.1 coordinate 33,521, forward strand.
ACCCTAAAGAGCACGGAGAGGAGGGAATCATTAAGACAAATCCCCACCCCGTGGCATGGCCACAGGGCGGAGTTGAGTCCAAACGAAAGTGGTGATGATTTCTCGTGGTGTTGAGATTTCAATCGCTGGAGGTGTAGAGGAGACGGAGGATGCCCTTAACTATAGGTAACTGCTAGCTATTTATACAATTCTCCCGGTACTTATGTTAGCCATATATATGAAGTATCCTTAGATATCATGGCCAGGGTCATGGTAAGTGGAAACCCAGTTTGACCCTGAAAATGTATGCCCCGCTCGGTCAAATGATCCCTCGAACTATTTAGTATTCTGAGTGTGTTTAACACTCCACCAGTAAATAGCCTTGGATTCATTTGCCAAATGAACTAAGTTCAAGTAGATGTAGCCCAGTTCTAAACATCATACGGAATACCAGTTGATCAGTCTGGATGGCCGTCTTTCCAGCATATATGCACTCAAGTCCATATGCATGTGGATTATCAAGAGTCATAGTACTCCATACATTAGAGTCTAGATCTTTCACTGAGGCTGAGCAGCTCTGCTATAGACACTACTTCTTGCCAGCATGGGTTGTAGTCATATAGTAACCTCCCAGTTCTATATACTATCACATCAACTAGTTTGTACCATTTCCCATAGGTGTAACAGTAGGCAACAAATATTGGGAATCTTGCTCAACTCTTCCCCTTGTTGCTTTGGACTTAGAATTGTTAGAGGAACGGATGATGAAGATAAGGGTTGTTGTAAAACCTGTTGGTTATTTGATGTTTGACTATCAGTTTCATGTAGCTTGGCTATAACAATATCTGAACTGTAGGGAATAGGTCCAGTAGCCTTAAAGGCAGACCAGATTGTCAATGGTTTAAAGATTTGTTGCCTTATAGAATGGATACTATTTAGAAACTCTAATTTGTGGAAATCGCCACAACTTATAAGAGTGGCAGCTTCAACTGCTTCTACATGAAAATGTTTATAGGGTTGAAATACAATCACATCGAGTGGTTGAAGGAGGTGACTGGTATGGGGTGGGAGGCAAAAGACAATAATGTTATGATTATCGCAGTAATCTATAAACTGTTTCGTACAATACGTGCAGAAACCGTCTAAAAGCAGGAGTCGATATATTCCAGATTGTCACTTCTGAGAAAATGATTCAAAATGAGCTAACCACTTCAGTGATAATTCGTTATATCTATACCCAGTCTCTGATGTTCCCACCAGATAATCATCTGGTATGGCAGTTTCCATGCACCATGGCTCTTGATGAATAACTCATGGAATAATTACCATAGGAGGAAGGACAACCCCGTCACCACTGATTGATTCACAGATTGAAATGAGTTCTCGATTTATTGTGCTACCTAGGTAAGACTGTTTGGAGGGTTCTCTGATAATAATCCACTGGTTACATCCTACTCCAATGCGGAAACCAGTTTCATCAAAATTGTATTGATCACCGATCTCAATACCATACTTTGTACAAGTTGACTAGTACCTTTCAACCCAATCTGTAATCACCTCGGTTGGTGAGTAGTCTTTCGGTAGCTATCAAGCAAGCATTGTTTGCGAAATGAATACTCCGTATGACGATCCAGAAACCAGCGAGCACAATCCTTTCCTACCACTGGTGATGGGTGTAAACTAGATTACAAAAATTGTAGGATCGTATTTGCACAACTAGAAACTATTGGTAGCCATGCACTGGTTCCTATTGCTTCTAGCCGGTCAAGGTATTGACATACAGCTTGTAACCTACTCCAAGTATCTCGAGAATCCCAAAGGGACTCTGAAGATAATATAAGGATAGGGGGAGGAGCGTCAATGGATAGGTCTTCAATAGACAAGGTAAAAGGTATGGAACTAATAAAGTGACCATTCAACTTGTAGTATTAAAGATGATAGTCCTGTGAGGCTTGAGAGTCTGAATCCTTAAGGGATTGCAGGATCTTTAAATACAAAAGATTGTAGCAAGGAAAACTAAACAAAAGCACAAACATCCTGTCCAACAAACATGCTAACAGAGGCAGCATACCAAGGTAACCATATTCCAAAAACATAGGAGTAAAAGTGACAACATGGAGCTAACAAAACAAGTAATGGAATCCAAACAAGAAGGAATAAGAGATCGCTAATACTATACAAATCCAGTAGGTATAGCAGGAGGATAGTAATACCCAAATAGGTAGAAGCAAGGAGGGGTAGTGATAAGTGAAACAAGAAAATAATAACTAGTCAGAAGTCCTAACCAGGTTGGAAGGGACAACCAAATAGTAGTGCTTATCAGGTATAAACCCAAATAAGTAAAAACCAACATCAAGGCAGTAGTAATAGTAGAAACATAGTAGGATTCCATTATATTCCCCTTAAAAGAAATAATACAAACAAAATAATAAGGAATATCCTAAAGGGCTTAATGACCAACCTGCCTTTGGAGCATTCCACTCAATTTCAAAACATATATTAATCAGTAAATATATATCCATCACTGGTGTCTGGACCTTACACCTTTATAAGCCCCATAGTGGCGAAGACAATACCAGGAAGCAGTTTGCCTTCTGTCTCAGATTCATCCATAGTGGAGAGTATTGTACTGGTATCGGATTCTGAGTAGTCTGAGTCTTGAAGGGGTTTCCAAAATCTGTCAGGGTCAAGCTCAGGTGAGAGTGGGGCATAGTCTGGTTTCTGAAATGTTCAGGCAGCGAAAGTCTCGCCATGGGATCATGGGGGTCTGAAAGGTATAGATTCATTGTATGTATCGAATTAGTAGGATCTGATAAGGGTGCTAACGCCTTCTAGGTTGTAGAGGGGTTTCCATGTTGCTTCAATTTTTCAATTTCCATCATAGCCTTTCTAATGGATCAAGAACTGTCTTTGTCTGTGATAGATTCAATCTTTAAGTATCTTCATGATTTCCCATTGCTCTTGTCTACTAGTATCGATGGTGACAGGCTCTTTAGATATGGGTTCGGTGTTCCTGGGAAGGCGAAGAGGTTGGGTCTTAGGTAAATGCGAAGATGGCTTCGATAGATCTATGGGTGGATTCCTGCCATCACTAGAGGGAGTATGAGTTTGTAGTTGTTATGTCTGTCAAGTCCTTTACTCACAGAGAAGGATCCTAAACATGGTCCAACTAGCTTGTGATTTCGCCCAACATTATGGATATAGGGTGCTGACTTGAGGATAACTTCAGTTTCGTTAGGGATGATTGGGGGTCCATCCTTTCTTCTGTTTTCGCTGGAAGTGGTTTGGCAAGCTCTGGCCTTCTTGAGCGCATCTCTGGCAAGTTGTTGATTCTTCATGATCTGTGAAGCAATCTCATCTGCTGCAGGTACTGAAGTGGGAAGAACTCTGACGCTAGGGAGGCGTTTTGGTAGTCTGCCAAAGGAGATTTCGAAGGGGGAGAGTTCTGTGATCTGCTAGGAGCTGCATTGTATGCAGTCAGGACATGAGGTAGGTGGCGAACTAATTTGGTACCTATAGGGTTGACATAGTTCCTGAGGCATTGGTGAACAGTTCTGATTCTGTGCTCAGTCTGTCCATTGGTCTGGTGATGGTAAACTGTAGCCATGTTGATATCAACATTAATATTTGCCATAAGCTGTGTCGAAAAGCATGAGGTAAACTTGGGGTCTCTGTCAGAGACTAAGGATGTGGGGAAACCAGGAATAGAGAAAACTCGCTCAATGAGGGTGTGGGCTGTTTCGATAGCTGTAATGTTCTGGGAGACTGGTATGAGGTAGGTAAAGCCACAGAATCAATCCAAGACAACCATGATGAGTTCAAGCTTGGAATCGCTAGAGAAGGGTCTTGCAGAGCCAATTGCAAAGGACGAGAATGGCTGTCTAGGGACAGGGAGAGAGGTGACTGATCCTTCAGGGACAGTGGTAGGTTGCTTGTTTAGCTGGCATAGGTGGCATCTGTGGACATAGTCTTTAAAATCGTTCCTAATGGAGAACCAGTAGAAGTGTCTTGATGCAAATTCAAAACATTTCCGCTGTTACAGGTTAGCCAATTCTGTACTGCTGAATTGCCTAGGCCATGCTTGTATCGAGAGGGTAGGAGAACTGTCAGGAAAGCTCCGGTAAGAATAAAGATAAAAGGTAAAGATAGTTCTCGAAAGCGGTAAAGTTGTTTTAAATAATAACTGAATATATTGTTAAGGTCTCTTCTCCGTTGCTTGATGATCCTTGACTATGGGGGAGTGCTAGCTATTTATACAATTCTCCCGGTACTTATATTAGCCATATATCTGAGTATCCTTAGATATCATGGCCAGGACATGGAAAGTGGAAACCTCGTGTGACTATGAAATTGTATGCCCCGCTCGGTCTAATGATCCATGGAACTATTTAGTATTCTGAGGGTGTCTAACGCTCCACCAGTAAATAGCCTTAGATTCATTTGCCAAATGAACCAAGTTCAAGTAGATGTAGCCCAGTGGCAAACATTTTATGGAATACCAGTTGATCAGTCTGGATGGCTGGCTTTCCTGCATATATGTACTCAAGTGCATATGCATTCGGATTCACAAGAGTCTTAGTACTCGGTACATTAGAGTCTAGATCTTTTCACCGAGGCTGAGCAGCTCTGCTATAGACACTACTTCTTGCCAGCATGGGTTGTAGTCATATAGTAACCTCCCGGTTCTATATACTCTCACATCAACTAATTTGTACCATTTCCCATATGTCAAACATCAGCCCCCCCTTTCCAGGCTTCGTCCCGAAGCAATATAACCTTTTAGTACTCCTTCTGGTAGGGTTAAAAAACATTCTGCGATAACTTGGCCACAGAAGGAAAAACATTTCCAGAGATACTACCTAGCCCAACCTTGGTATATCCGGATTTTCCTTATGAAAATCTTCTACCATTTCTGGAGCATGCTGCAAGTACTCCGGTGGTTCCAAGGTGTTCTCATCTTCTGAACATCCCTTCCACTTAATAAAGTATCGAAGTTCTTCGCTGGTTCTTAACCGTCCTTTGAATCTTCGTTCATAAGAGATTATTTCACTCTTAATGATTTTTTCCATCTCCCATTCTAGGTGACCTTCAACATCTTCCGGTGTCATGGGTGGTTGTTCTCGGCCTGGTCGAACTGAAGTTTTGTATGGCTCAAGTAGCGATACATGGAATACCAGATGGATTTTCCAGCGTGCAGATAATTCCACCTTGTAGGCTAGGTCTCCTCGTAGCTCCAGAATTTTGAATGGACCATATAATTTTGGTGATAACTTCTTAGAGGGTCGCTTTGTGTGGATATTCTTCGTATTTAGCATAACCAAATCACCAATTTTGAAGTCAGGTTGACTGTGAGCCTTGTGGTCATAGTATTTGTTCGTTCCTTCCCAAGTCTTTTCAAGTGATTCCTTTACATTTTCAGGTATCGTTTTGATCCAGTGAGCATACATAGTAGCTCTGAGATTCTGGGCTTCTTGCTCCTTCATCCATTCTGTTTGGGGGTGGTAACCGTAGTTTGCAAAGATTGGTGTTATTCTATGGGCGCTAGTTATCAAGTTGTTGTATGCATACTCAGCTAATGGTAGAATGTGGTACCAATCATCCTGATCATAGTTGGCAAATATCCGCAGGTATCCTCCCAGTACTTGGTTGACCCTTTCCATTTGTCCATCAGTCTGTGGGTGGTATGCAGTACAAATTTTTCTCTTTATGTCTAACATCTTGCACGGAGACTCCCAAAATTCTCCTGCAAACTTTGCGTCCATGTCTGAGATGATTTCGGTTGGTAGACCATCAAGTTTCCAAACTTCTTTGATAAATGTCTGAGCAACATCTTTTGCAGTCGCATTTTCCTCCAGACTGATAAAATGTGCCATTTTCGTGAATCAGTCAACAACAACCATATTTTGGCTGAAACCTGCAGATTTGGGTAGTTGCGTAATTAAATCTACTGAGGTAGATGCCCAAGCTGCAAAAGGTACTTGTAATAGTTGTACTAGGCCAAAGCGTGCGTGTCTTGGTGCCTTGGCCTTTTGGCATTCTGTACATGACCATACATAGTCGTTTATCCAGTTGGTAATTCCTTTCCAGGAAAAGTCCCTAGTGATAATCTCTAGAGTTTTTTGTTGACAAAAATATCCTGCAACTTTTGATTCATGACAACCTTTTGCAATCTCGGTTTGCAGAGTTTCGTCCTGGGGAATATATAGGCTTTCTTTGTAGAAATGTATTCTATCCGTCATGGTCCATTGTTTTGGCATTGGCTTGCCATCACTCCTAATTATTGTAACTCCCGCTTCATACGCGTCTACTCTGGATCATCCTTTGCTTTCTCCTTTACCCCTGCCATGAAGTTCATATCAAATTTCTTGACATCGCACTTAGCAATTATTGCATTGGACATTAAGGTTTGTCCTTTAGTGCATATTGGGTAAACGGCAATATCGGTTGTGTCCAGGAACTTGTGTTTGGCATTAGAATATAGGGAACATAATTGCAGCTAAGTTTCTTCCAAGTGAATACCCGCACTCCCAAATCTATGGCCTGCTCATTCCGTATCTTCCAACTCCCTGACTTCATGAAGCTCTCTCTCATCAATTCTTTCCACAATCATTTGCGCTATGTGGTCTCCGGTCCGTAGCTGAAAAGCTTTGTCAATAGTGTTGACTAGGAGGATCTTAACCTCCCGCCTATAGTCCGCATCCACCACTCTGGCTCCAATAGAAATACCATGCTTGACTGCCAATCCACTCCGTGGTACAATACGGGCATATCTTCCAATTGGTAGTCTGATAGCTAATCCAGTCCCTATGAGCACTTGCCCTTCAAAAGGAACTATGGTATCCTTAGTACTGTATAGGTCGTGTCCTGCCGCTAACTTGGAACCTCGAGTAGGAATTCTTGCTTCCTGTTGTAACCTTTTAACCCTAACTGAACTGGTACTTGGCTCTTTTGGCAATCCTGGTTGGGGTCGTTCCAAATTTTCTATTCCCCATGTGACTGACACCATTAAGTTTAGGTTATTCTGGTAGGTTCCAAAGTGTTAAGACTGAAGTATAGCCTGCTTGGCATGCACAGCTCCCTCCTTAGGGCGGTACTCTGGCTGCCTGCTCAATGCGTCAGGTTTACCTCCTTTGGTCCCAGCTCTGTAAATGATTTAAAGTTAAAATTGGTTAACTTTTAGGCCCATTGGATTTGTCTTGCCAACCAGGCCCCCGTTGTGAGAAAGTATTGTGGATTTTGATGATCAGTATAGATGGTGAAAAGTTCATCAGTTCCTGCCAGGTAGTGTCGCCATTCTTCCAAAGCAACTAATATTGTCAATAATTCCTTATCATGGATATCATAGTTGCGTTCTGTGGGGGTAAGCTTCCTAGAATGGAATGCAACCGGATGCAACATCTTATCCATATATTGAGACAGAACACATCCGAGAACATAATCGCTTGCATCAGTTTCCACTACTGTTTCTCTTTCAGGATGAAAGTGACAAAGTATGGGAGCTGTAATAAACCGTCGTTTGAGTTCATCAAAAGCTATTTGCTGTAATTCTCCACAAGCAAAATCCTTTAGATTTCCCTTCAATAAATCGTCAATTAGTGCACATAGTGTGGAGAAATTCTTTATGAATTGTCGGTAAATATTGTCAAATCCCATAAAGATTTGAATCTCTTTTACGGAGCTAAATAGTTGCCAGGCCTTAATTGATTTAACTTTGCGCTCACTCATAGTGACTCCATCAACAGCCACTATATACCTGTGAAACTCCACAGATTTGACCTGGGGTGTGCTCATTGCCGTGGATATGGCCATACGATATTTCCATAGTCGTTCCAGTACCTTCTTCACTAATATGACGTGATCCTCTTTGGTTTTTGAGTATATGAGTATATCACTAATATATACTACTACTACTTCATCCAGGAAGTCTTTTAGGATCATAGTCATAATTGACTGGAAAGTTGTAGGTGCATTAACAAGTCCAAATGGCATGACCTTGCATTCATATAGACCATATGTCATGCGAAAGCCAGTTTTCCATTCATAACCCTTTCTTATGCGTATTAGATGGTATCCATCTTTGAGGTCCAGCTTGGTGAAAATAGTTACTCCTTGAACGCGGTCCCGTAGTTCTGTCATCAGAGGGAGAGGGTACTTATTGTGGATGGTGACTTTGTTCAAACCTCAGTAGTGTACTATCAATCTGAGGCGTCCATCCGGTTTGGGAACCAAAAGTATTGGTGCCCCAGCAGGAGACTTGCTGGGGGAGATCTTTCCTTGTTTTAACATATTATCCAAATATATTCTTATTGCTTTTAGCTGTTTCTCCGACAGCGGATAGATAGGTCCCCAGGGTGGTTCAGAGTCTGGTTTGAGGTCAATAGCGTGATCAAAGGTTTGATGAAAGGGTAATTTTGCTGCAGTTGATGGGCAAAAAAGGTCCCTGTAGCCGTGGTATTGTTTGGGAAGTGAATCGAGGACTAGTTCTTCCTCATCATCTATTCTTGCAATTCTTCCAATAACCAATGCCTCCGGGTCTTCCAACACCTCATCATCCCATTCGATAGAAATGCCCTAATCTTCCGGTCAAAGGTGGAGCTGAAATCCCAGAGACTCAAAACTCCAGTTGCCTGAGTTATGAATTTCCTTTATGGGATGTTCATCATTCCACCATTCAATTGGAATTATTATTCCGTAATTTCCTGTAGGTACGATTTCGCAAACAACTTTTGACAAATATTTATTTTTTCCCATCTCCAAGTAGAGGGGACAGGTATAATCCCTTCCAGTAGAGATTTGGTTTCCTGTAAATCCTAGAATAGGGATAGGATCCTGAGGAGATTCATAGGGAATATTCAGTTCCTTTACCAATTTTTCATAAATAACAACAATATTGGATCCCTAGTCTAGTAGGACTTTTATGCGATAACTTTTCCATACCAAAAAATATATGCATCGCCTTCCGAGCATTGATAGCGTTTTGGTTCTACATGATCGAGTTTTTGTCGCTTATCTGACCGTGTCTTATCTGTTCGACCTCGCTCAGAAGACATGATGGTTATATATGTTGGGTGTTCGTGACAACGTCAGCATTGTTGCGACCAGAGAGGTCTCCTTAAACGAACTACAACAGAATAATTTATTTATTAAGATCCTGGGCGGCCTACTACAAGAGTTCTTTACCCCCAGCCGAGGGGCTCTCATGAAAATTAAAAAATACTATTTTCATACGCAACATGCGTGCATAATTATGCACGGCGTTTTATGCATCACTAATATGCATAGCTGTTAGTAATATGTGCCGGGGTTTTTTGAATTACTTAACTATGGTGTTTGAAAGTAATTTCCTAAAAGGGTAGCTTGTTTTCGAAAATAAAATTATTTTCCGAAAAGTATGTCAAATTCCGAAAAAGTTAATCATTTCCAAATTTGGAATAGCTCATCCCATCATGGAAATAATAGCCTTTACACCTTGACATTTTCGCAAAAAACCCCGAAAATTTCAGTATAAGGGAAGGTTTTTATTTATACTATTGGTCCCTCTTAGGGTCATGGTCTAGTCGGTTGCATTTGGTATTGGCCTGCCAAAAGTATCTGGACAGAGGTAACGCGTTCAAACCCCACCCGGGCTAATACTTTGGATAATTGTACCGTTAGGACAAAGCCCAACCCATCACCTGGTCCTGTGACTAAAATGGTCCTTCTGGAACACTTAAAAGATATTTTATGTTTCCGGAACTGAAAGAACCCTGGCACTTTAATCAGGCTAACTGACTGACATTCCCCACATGGCTTCAAGGACATGGGGCTCAATGAGGAGTTAAAATCACAGGTCCTTCCAGGGTCGGAATTTAAATCAACCCAACCTCCAAAAATTTATTTTCATGTCATTTCGGTTCCTTGGACCATTGACTCTAGTTGGGACCCCGGGTAGGGTCCTCTAATCAAGGGCCTTGTTTCAGTTACTTATTATTGTTGAGAATCTCGCCAGCTTTCTTTTGCACTATTTTTCCATTTCGGTAGCATGACTGGTTGTTGTCCTGCCAGCCTTTGAAAAATGGGTGAGACTTGGGTGTTTCTCAGGTTCAAAGATGCGACCACCCCCCTTTGTCATTCTTAAAAAGGTTTGCTCCACCTTTGTCTGTCCACTAACCGTGTTCTCTTAAGGAATTATAGACTTAGGGACAACTTCTCTTGTGCTCGTATTCTGAATAGTGCCTGCCAAAGCCACTACTCCTCACTCCCTGGCCTGGCAGGATCCCCTATTTCGATTCCAGTCACCAGTGTCCTGGTACCCCGAATACCCAATCGCCGTCGCTGTTGGTGCCATTTAGGAGATTCCATTGTCTGATAATTCCCATACCTGAGGTGAGGCTCCGCTTAAGATATTGTTAACCTTTGGTTGATTAGGTCTTGCTATGAGCATTGCCGTCTGCGGTTTGCGTGAAAATTTCGGTCGGTCCTGTTTTGTCTGTTTAGCGAAAGCCCTAGCTACAACTATATCCTTTCGACACTTTCGCCAGGTGTGGTTGTTGAGGCCACAGCTAGTACATTTCTTTCCCACTTTTCGCTTATCAACCACCTCTTGCGAGATTCCATCATGAGCCTTCTTCCAGTCAGTATGCTTATCTTTGGTTTGTGTTCCAACTGTCTTTGTTCATGGGTTAGTATTAGCTGTTTTCCATCATGAGGGGTTGTTTGTTTGTTTCTGGTTGGTGTATCCTTTTTTGGTGTTGACCCCTTTACTGGAGTTATCGGGCTTTCCCTTAGATGTTCCACTAGATGAGGGTTCTCCTTTGGATAATTTTCACAGTTCCAGAAATTCCTCCTCCTGTCTGCCAACTTCTCTCATGGTTTCCATCCATTCTTCATCTGAGGAGAATTTTAGATGGGATAACTGTCGCAAAGTTTCTTCGGGAAGTTCACTTTCAACTCGCACCCTCCAACTAATTCCAGTAAGTCCGGCTTTGATGTTTAGGTTTTCGAGGAGCAGAAGATAAGTGTCTATCTTTCCCTTATAGACTACCTTGGTCATGTCTTCTAGGGCTCATCTTTCATCTTCAATGCTGATGTACCGCTTGGTGATTTCTTGCTTAAAACGATCCCATTGGAATAGTCCGGGTCTCAAGTGTCTCCACCTAATCCACCTATCACTTTCCGGTATTTTTCCGAGAAGGGTGTCACTTTGTTACCCTTTGTTTTCCCCAATGCAAAAACTATTCAGTGAGCATGATTTTCCCACTGTGTAGGGTTGTGTTCGAAATAGTCTTCTCAGGCTGTCAGCCAATTTCTAACATCTTGGTTGTCGTGTCCTTAAAAGAAGTAAGGTGGTTCCGCTATTAGCTTTGCTGGTCGGGAGAGTCCACTGATACGTTCTAAGAAAGCCAAAGTTAACCTGTCCTCGGGTACATCGTGTCTGGGAATAGATGGTAAATGGGGAGCGTGTTTCGGTCTACCGCCCTTTCTGCCCCGTCCATCCTCTCCATCACTATCAGACCCATCATCATCTGGGTCTGGGGCATCACCAAGGTTACCTGGTGGTGGTGGCGGTGGTAGGTTGTTTCCTCCACGGTCGACTCATTTCCCTTTATCCTTCCTAGGTGTCGATGCTGATTCCTTCGTTGGAACTGTGCCCTGTTCCGGTAGAATAGATGGTTGCCCTTGGTTAGAGGTGGTCCTGGATCACCATTACTGGGCCTATGCTGAGTCGGCATTGGAACTGGTTTATCAGCCAGTCGATGTATCAAGGCCTCAAGGTATGCCTTCATAACTTCGCCTTGTTGCCTTAGTTGTTGAGCCGTAATTTCTTGTTGCTCATTCATCCTCCGATTCCATTCCTGTTCCTGCTGATGATATTTAGCATTTAGGTCCATTAGGGGTTTTTCCAGAATCCGATCCCTTCTCTCTAAGACATGTGCCTGTTGTTCCTGTTGAGCCTGTTGGTGTAGAAATTCTTCCAGAACCTGGGCTAGTAACCTTTGCTTCTGCCTTTAGGTATCACCACTCAACTGTTCCCATACTCAACGGCCTTCCTGTGTTTCAGCATCATTGATGATCTCACCCCTTGCCATACGGCTTTGCAATAATTCTAGCATTGTAAACCCTTGCCTGGCCTCCAGTGACAAAGCTGAGATCGCTATATGATTCTCATCTGCACTCTCTTTCAAGGATCAGTCCAGGTGGCGCAATGCATAGAAACATTTTGCTGGAAGTCATCTTGAGTACTGACAGGCTTCTTAGCTTACTCTGGATGTTTTTGAACCCTGGATGGTGGACGACCCAAATGTGTAAAGGGAGAGATGGTCCGGCTCCGGGACGGAATTAGAGATGCTGAAGGGGTAGATTCTGTATTGTCCTCTTCAATCATCCAGTCAGGTCCCAAAGGACTTGGACTTGGAGTGTCATCTCCTGCCATAGCTATGGCAACTCGCTTATAAACCCTGATAGTTTCGGTATAGGAAAATTTAAAATGGCCAGTCTTCTGGCCTCCTGGCACAAAAGTCGTGAACGGATGAAAATCTGACCACTCAGAATCCAGTCCAGAAATTTGTGCCAGATAAAGTTTTCCCCATGAAAGTAGGCGTAGATTTGTGTAAAGTCCTTGGATGTGGGGACTAAAAATAGGTTATTGAACTACGAGGGTTCTACAGTTTCAAATAGCGGTATTTCTGCGAGGTCAGTAGAAAGTATCTCTTCAAAAGAGGATATTGTAGATAAAGGATCAAATTTCAGGATAGCTTGTCCTGGTAGTGAGTTATCCGAGATACTTCTTAGGTGTTGGTTCGGTAAAGGTTCAAAAATTGAATGTGGAGATTCAGGATTGAGTCGAGGATCTTCTATATAGTCGTGGATAAATTCTTATTTGCGTTTGGCAAAAGCTGTTATCCACTGTGCGTCTTGCTGATATATTCTTTCCGTATGTTTGTTGTGTATAGCTTGTAAGTGTCAGAGTGCTACTGCACATATGTTGTAACGGGGGCACCCTATAGGAAGATGTATCCTAAAGTTGCGACCGCACCAAAAGACTCAACGCAAAGTTCACAGAAGGTAAAGAAAAAATAATTGAATCAAATGATAAAACTTAATATCGTTAAGCCAGAGCTTCACTCAATTCAAGTCTTCTCGAGAGGATAGTTGGTTATCAGAGTAGAGTGCTGTTCACGTTTACTTAAGTAGAATTATAAAGCCAACGACACCCATCCCTACTCCGACCATTAAGAGAGCTCCCTTCTCCACTCTGGGATCATCAGACACATGGCCCTTCCGGTATTAACTTCAGGGCCTGTGGATCGCACGGAAAAGTTGAGTCCGTTCAATCATAAAGGTTTTCTGCAATGCATTTTGATTGTGCCTGCAGGAGAGAAAAACCCATCCGATCGTCGTCTTGTCAATGGCCAACTGACAATCCGACTTTGAACCCAAACCTAGGTATGAGACTCAGTAGCCCTATGGCTTTTCCGTCTATGCAAGCACTGCAGTCAACTGTGTCTACTTGGCCTATCGGCAGCTTTTCTTGTGACTCCGTAGCTCCACCGGTAAGTGTCTTTACTGAGTTGGCTAAATAGGCGCTACCTAGAGCCAACCGTTCAGGGATCACCTTAGCCGTGATAAGACTTAATGCCTCTTAGAGTCCTGTAACGTCTCTCAGTAAAGGTATAGCACCTGGGCTATCGTTGTGTAAGTAGTAGAGTTTTATCCAGACAAACTTCCATTTATTCCCGACTCTCAGATAGCTATTCCGTGGGACCCCCATACCTGCCATAGAGATTATAGGCACCTAGAGTACCCTCGGAAGGCCATCTGATGTCAATACTAACAACTTGCCCGGGTCGGCCGTCGCCTACCCCTATATATATCCTATGGACAGCATCTGGTCGGAAGGACGGCGTTGACATATACGGGGTTACGCTACCACCTTCGATTTCTCAGTTTTGTTAGGCTTTTACCAACTGTCACCCTTTCCCAACTGTCGCAAGTGGCAAACGTGGGAGCCGCAAGGGGGTGTTAGACGCGCCAAAATCACTCCAACCACCCTGGGGTACTTGTAGTAGGATTTCGCGTTTCGCGTAACGTTAGGGGAGGGTTACTTGAGGTCCACGATTTCGTCCGCGATCCCCAAGGTAGGGTAACTGGGCCCTATCATGGTGCAAATTGCTGTGGAAGTCTGTGTAACGCCCCTTTGCATCACCAGAAGGTTCCGCGTAACTGACCTATTTGTTACACGCGATTCCACAAGCTAGAAACACCTGGTTACACAAATGTAGCACGCCTGGCGGCATCTATACTGCTTACCATGTTTTCCTAGTACTCCCTATTACCCTGCCTAAGTGGTTACCCTGCCTAACTGAGGAGATGGGTTACCCTATCTAAAGGGTTACCCTGCCTAACCATGCTTCCGGGTTACCCTACTCAAGAGGGTAACCCTGCCTTACTGTAGCTCCGGGTTACCCTGTCTAGCGGGGTTACCCTACCTAAGTGTGCACCAAGGTTACCCGGCCTTGCTGGGTTACCCTATCTAACTAGGTACCTAAGTACCCTTTCTTCATGAAAGGTACTTATGGTTGCTATTTCACTTTGCAGGTGTCTGGTACCGTTCCTGTCCACGTCCTACTAGGACCACTGGCTGGGCTGAGGTTTGGTAAGCTATACCAACTGATCTAGGGGTCGTTACATATGTCATGGGCGAATCCTTCACGACTGACAGGAAATACGTTGTCAAAACTGAGAGGTCGACAGTACCCACAATATATGCACAGATAAAAACTTAGAGCATCGTGGTATACTTCAGGGATAAGATGAAATAGCCGTAAGAATTTTGTAGAGCTTTGGTGACAAGTGAATAACAATATATTGTTACGGGGTAGCCAAATCTGTACTGCTGAATTGCCTAGGCCATGATTGTATAGAACTGTCAGGAAAGCTCTGGTAAGAATAAAGATAAAAGGTAAAGATGGTTCTCGAAAGCTATAAAGTTGTTTTAACTAATAACTGAATATATTGTTAAGGTCTCTTCTCTGTTGCTTGATGATCCCTTAACTATGGGGGAGTGCTAGCTATTTATACAATTCTCGCAGTACTTAAGTTAGCCATTTATATGAGTATCCTTAGATATCATGGCCATGGTCATGGAAAGTGGAAACCTTGTTTGACTATGAAAATGTATGCCCTGCTCTGTCAAATAATCCCACAAACTATTTAGTATTCTGATGGTGTCTAGCACTCCACCAGTAAATAGCCTTAGATTCATTTGCCAAATGAACTAAGTTCAAGTAGATGTAGCCCAGTTGCAAACATCTTATGGAATACCAGTTGATCATCTGGATGGCCGGCTTCCTGCATTTATGTACTCAAGCCCATATGAACTCGGATATACAAAAGGCTTAGTACTCCGTACATTAGAGTCTAGATCTTTTCATCGGGGCTGAGCAGCTCTGCTATAGACACTACTTCTTGCTAACATGGGTTGTAGTCATATAGTAACCTCCCGGTTCTATATACTCTCACATCAACTAATTTGTACCATTTCCCATATGTGTAACATCTGCCAACCCATATGTGCCATTTGTTCACAGGTAATGCGCACAATTTCACATCTGATATTAGCACCTTGATAGCTTGCTTCATAGGGGACATAAGGACAGTCTCTACACTCATCCTTCCCCTTTCTGACGAGAACTACATCATATAAGAGACAGTCAGGATGATTGGTAGCCTTGGTAACTACCTCAAGGAGAGTGTCATTCTGGGTAACATTTCGAATGCTAGAGTACCTCTTTCCTTTCATGTTGTTGGTAAGCTGAAAACCGCGAAAATCAAGCTGTGAAGAGGGCTGATCAAAGAACCAGTCCTCATAATCGACAGTTTCTTCTGGGGTAGGTAGGTCCAATCCTTGGTCGATTTCCAGTATTTCTCTTTCTTTTCCCTTATCGATAACTGTATGAAAGACTGGGTAGCCATCATCATCGTGGATGGGAGAAGGAACAGCCCATCTGTGCTCTGGTCTGCGTTTGGGATGATGAGGGGAGACAAAGTTGGAGGACGAGTAAAGAGGCCAGGATCCTGGAATAATGGGAGATCCTGATGGAAAGTTTCCTGTATTCTTTCAATTTATGTGGGTTTGACTTTCGTCCCTGAAACAGGCAGTCCAGTGCATGGCTCAGTGTCTAATAGATTCAAGAAATTGGTCCAGTTGATTGACTGGGGTTCAAGGAGGGACTGGTGTGGGCTGAGGGTCAGATTAGGTAGGTATTCTGCTGGGGGTAATATTTCCAGAGGTGGTGACTGCAAGGGATTCCAGTTGGGTGATAGAATCATGGATTCGTTTAAAGCAGTTGGTGACAGCATCTGGATGCAGTTGTTGGTCTATATCTCCTGGAGGATTGTTAATTCTCACCGCAAGGCCAAACAGTTGAGCTTTAGCTCGCTCAATAAATACGGTGGCATGGGATAGCTCTTGAGGGTTGTCGAGATAGGAGGAGGTCTCGACGATTTCACAACCTTGAATGACATTGGTTGCAAGCTCAAAGGTATCTGCTTCTTTATCCATGGCTTGTTCAACAGAATCTGAGTAATGACTCGCTTCTTGGGAGCTGGAGGGGTTTGAGCTGCTGCCATGATGTGAGTTCCACATGGAGTTGTATTCAGGAGCAAGAATGCATGAGGGTACTTGAAGAGTAAGGGTAGAAGAAGGGGCTTGGGTATGGGCAATGTTGAGGTAGTATCTTGATACACTGTTTATAGCTTAGGAGGGGGTTTTTATAGGTTTCTTCTCTGTAGGGTCTTCCTCAGCTGGAGTGTTTTCAAAGATTCTTGAGTGTCCATCTGCAAGGAGATTGTCCTTGCCAGGTCTGTGTATGATAACGAAATCATAAGATTGCAGGAACATGCGCCATCTAGTTTGGCGGTAAGGTAGGTCAGTCTGCTTCAGGAAAAAGGATAGTGCCTTGTTGTCTGATACAACAGTGAACTTGGTGCCATATAGAATCGGATGGACTGCCTCAATGGTATCCACAATCGCCAAAAGTTCTAATTTATGGACAGGGTAGTGCAGCTGACTGGTTGCAAACTTTCTGCGGTGGAAGGCGGCAGGGTATGCTTTCTCAGGGAAGGGTCCTTGGCCAACTCAAGCTCCTGATCCAACCTTAGAGGCGTCAGTAATGAGGTATATTGGATCACCTGATGTCTCATATGAGATGGCGCAGAGCGGAATTGTCTCCTTGGCCTGGCGCTTAACCTATTTGAAGGCTTCCACATGCAGGCGTCGCCATTCAAACACCTCTAAGGAAATTAGGTCTGAGAGGGAGGCTGTGGTGGAGGCATGGGGTGGGAGGAATTGTGTATGATATATGACAACTCCAATAAAGATCTGAACATCCTTTTTCAATTTTGGTATGGGCCAGTCTTGGATGGATCGAATTTTTGCAGGGTTTGCATGAATTCCTCCCTCATCTATAACATGTCCTAGGAGAGAGAGCTTGGTGGTAAAGAATTTGTACTTGGCTTGCGATGCTTTGATTTGGTATTGCTTCAGTCGTCCCAAGACTGATCTGATATGCTAATTATGGTCCTCAACTGTTTCCAAGTAGATGGTAATGTCATCCATGTATGCCTAAACGAATTTTCCTGTAAATCCATCTAGGACAAACTCTATAACTCCCATAGGTGTAGCAGAGGCGTTGGCATCTCCTTGCAGCATAACTCTGAATGCAAAGGATCCAAAGGGTGTCTTAATGGTATTGTATATCTCATCGCTGGGGAGAACTCGAATTTGGAAGTACGAGTTTGCTAGGTCTATAGTAGGTCTAAACTTTGCTCTGGCAACAGTTCTGTGTATCATGACTTGGTTGGGAATCGCTCCATGGTCCTTGATAGTAATATTATTCCTGGGTACAAGGTCTGCAAGTAGTCTGATTTCGCCATTGGGTTTCATCTTTGGCAATATGATGACTGGGTTGTGTGCCTCGCTTGGGTAAATGATTCCTGTAGCTTTCCTGTGTTTGTTTAATGCTCTGTATCCTAGCATGATCTTGTCAGGGAAAGTGAAGAATCTCGGATTATGGGCCGAAATTCTGTCTTTGAGCTGGATATCATGGTTGACATCTCTCAAGGGTGGTAATTCCACTGTTTTCTTACCAGGGAATACAGTAGGAAACTCAGAAATGAAGTCAGGGGCATCTGCTTCATTCTTTGCTGAAAATTGTGCATGAGTTGCTTTCTTGCAGGTGAAGGTGATTCCTTTGTCAGGGAAGGTGTTAATAGATTTTACGCAATCTATTAAAGCATGATGTGCAGTAAGGTAAGGCATTCCTAGGATGATATCATAGTTGTACAGGGAACAGACTAGGGCTTCAATAATATCGCCGCTTTCCTTGTCAATCTGTATGACGGTCTTTGCAACATAGTTGATTGCTGAGCCTGATCCTTTAACTGCCATCTTCAGGTTGATAGGAGTCTCGAGGTCTCTGGTAGGGATTTGGTGGGTAGTGACAAACTTTCCTGATATCAAGTTGTCTCCTGTGGTTCCTGTATCGAATAGTATCTTTGCTTTCTAGCCATTGACTGTGATGTATGCTTCGAGGGCTTGGGATGAGTTCTACTAGGTCCTGCATAGTTTGTGGTAACTGTGACTGATTCCTTTGCATTGGGATCGGCTTCCTGGGAGTGGTATATTGTCCTGACATTCTGGTGTCTCCTGGATCCTCCAGGGCCTCCATTTCCTCACTTCTGGGTGCTCCTATGCTTCTTCTTCTCAAAGCAGTTATCGGAGTAGTGTCCATATTTTCCCCAATAGTAACAGTCATTGTCTCTTCTGTGCCGATCCTTCTCAGCCTGGGATACTCTTGGATGCTGAGAGGTATTGTGGGAGAACCATAGTTGAACTCGCAGGGTGTTATTCTGGGGGCGCTAGAGTACTTGTTGGGAAACTGTATTAGAGGTTGCATTTCCTTGTCTATTTCCATAGAGTGCTTTAGAGTGGGCAATTGCATCTCGCTTTTCCGCTATCACCATTCGCTAGTCAAAGCAGGTGTCCGAAGTGATATGTGGTTTCACTTCTCGCTTGAGCTTGATATACATGGCATCTATGAGTCTCTGCTTTGCTAAATAGTCCGAAATTGTTCCCGGGGGGAGACTGTCTCATAAGGCTTCAACTCTGATTACAGTGTTGGTAATCTGAGCTGTTTTTCCGCATGTAGTTTGATTGACTTGTAGCCACCGTTCATAATTGGTATATATGGATTTGGAAGGAAGGAAGTAGGCCTCGAATATCTGTTTGAGTCCAGCAAATGTGTGGTCTCCTTGGGATGCTTCATATTGAGAGAATATATCAAGGGCTATATCACTGCAATTGGCTCCATAGTATTGCTGGGCCTCAGGTGCGTCGTCAGTTATGCCAAAGCTCGCGATGTATCGATAGACTGTGTTGAACCATGAGTTGATTCTCAATGGGTCACGATCTTTTCCTTCTCCTGTAAATGTAAATGGTACAGGCCATTTAGGACCATTATTTCCCTCTGAGTGGACTAACATGGCGATGGATACAGGGCTTGGATTGCTTGTTGCACTTGGTGGACTAGGTAGACTTGGTAGGATTGGTAAATCGTCTGGTGCAGGGCTTGGTTCTCTTGGTTCTCTTGGTAGACTAGGTATTATAGGTAGCGAAGTTGGTGGTGCTGGTCCTGGAGTGTCCTCTGGACCGGAATCTGATTTTGATCCTGCCCTTGGTTCTTTCTTGGGTTGGACCTCTTGGTGGAGCTGTTCTTGGACTTGTTCTTGGACTTGGGTTGTTCTTGGGCTTAGTGTAGAGGTTGGGCTTGGTCTTGGTCCTCTTCTTCACTGCTGCTGCTATCTACTGAAGATAGTTCTGAGTCCTCAGATGGTAGAGCAGGTGGGGGTACCAGTGCTTAACTTTGGGGTCCTGAGGAGGATGCTACCGATCCTGTAGTGAACTACCTTCTGGTATCTCTTGGCAGTGAAATGGTTGCTAGCTAGGGTGAGCTAGTCTTGCCAGGAGTCTGCTCAAGGCCTTCTTGGAAACAGGCGGGTGTACTAGTACTGCAGGGTCAAGGTAGGCAAAGGGTGATCAGTCTTTGCCGAAGATCAAAGGTATACTTGAGTCTAGGTCAGAAAATGTAACCTACTCCCAAATATGTCAAGAATCCCAAAGGGACTCTGAAGATATTATAAGGATATAGGGAGACACGTCAATGGATAGGTCTTCAATAGATAAGGTAAAAGGTATGGAACTAATAAAGTGACCCTGCAACTTATAGTATTAAAGATGATAGTCCTGTGAGGCTTGAGAGTCTGAATCCTTAAGGGATTGCAGGCTCTTTAAATACAAAAGATTGTAGCAAGGAAAACTAAACAAAAATGCAAACATCCTGTCCATCAAACATGCTAACAGAGGCAGCATACCAAGGTAACTATATTCTAAAAACAGAGGTTTAAAAGCGATAGGATGAAGCTAACAAAACAAGTAATGGAATCCAAACAAGAAGGAACAAGAGATTGCTAATACTATACAAATCTAATAGGTATAGCTGGAGGATAGCGATACCCATATGGGTAGAAGCAAGCAGGGCTAGTGATAAGCGAAACAAGGAAAGAATAACCAGTTAGGAAGTCATTACCAAGTAGGAAGGGACAACTAAATAGTAGCGCTCATCAGGTATTAACCCAAATAAGTAATAACAAACATCAAGTCAGTAGTAATAGTAGAAATATAGTAGGATTCCATTACACAGCTAGCTCTAAGTCTTTAGATAGCTTCCAATTTGTAGCTGGCCTATCATGCTTGGATGGAATGCCTTTATAGTGTGCATGAAGTCGAGATACAGTGATTTCATACTTGCAACCTAGTGCTGCAAGATTTGGTTTTCCTTCTTCCTATTCTGCCACAGATGCAAGTGCATGCTGTAGTCAGGCCTCTATATCATGTTAGGGATCGCCCCGTTGACTGGGTAGGATGAATGATCATATAGGTAGCATAACTGGCTTGCTTCATATAGGAGGTACTATTGGAATCATATAAAGTAAGCACAAACTGAGAAGTAAGATAGCTGTTTCTCATAAGATATTATACCTTTTGTAACCGGTATTGGTTACTATTGCTAAGGCTAACAAGGCTAACGGAAACTAGCAGGGCTTGTAAGGGGTTAGTTTGTTTTGTTATTGGTTTCAAGTATCGTTTGATACTTAGTTTATTTTATGTTGGGTTTCATGTATCAGGCTGATACCCGATATGTTTTATGTTTTATTTCATGTATCGGGATGATACATATTTTGTTTGCAGTACAGTTTAGGTGCATGAGGCATTTGTTCGATTGGAGGACTTTACAAGCAGAGCTTGGTTATGTCAGTTGATTGGAAATCAAATGGAAGAAGATGGAAAGCTTTGGAAAAGCGAGATCATGTATTTAAAGACTGCCCCTGTGGAGCTTAGACAGGGCAGACTTCGACAGACAGAGTTTTCAATATACTTGGTTGAGCAGTTACATCTTTTCAGTTCGCACGAAACTACAGCAAGCAAGTCTAGGACTTAGCAAAGCTGGCGATATAGTAATCGACGGCTATTAATCAACTTATCGAGATCTCCAGTAGTACTACTCACTTAAAGTCCCAACAGTTTGGGATCTGAGTCACTTTCGTTATACCTTACCGAGACGCATTCCTCTTGGTGCCTGATACACCCAGAGAGGCGTTACATTTTTTTAACTTCAACAAGTACTGGAGTTAGAAGCAGGCAGGGGTTAGGAAACCTCAGGCTTGCAAACAGTTGCCCAGAATAGGTGACGAGCGACTTCAGACCAGGTCAGGTAAGCAAATCCTGCGACAGGAACTTACTAAAAAGAAAGGCAGTCAGAGCACTAAAGGCGAACAATCTGCGGCATCCAGCTTCAAAGCAGACGAAGCAGGAAGACGGTTATCCAGAGACCAAGCAAAGCAATTGCTAGCGGAATCAGTGAAGGAACTAGCCCCAGAGAAAGCGAGAACTCTATGAGAGTTCCCCGATACGTCAAAGGTATTAGGGGGAATGCAAGTGTTAGGCACATAACTCCCACAAGTGCCCAGAGGAGCAGTTTGAGAGCTCTGGGCTTGAAACTCCACAGACTAATACCCACCTCCGGCCCCGACGTTGGCCCCGGACGACAGCACTGGCGCCTTGTGCAGTTGCTCACAATCATAGAAAGAAGAAATATTGGAGCACCTCTCGTAACACCGTATACGTCGTCGCCGTCCGTCCGACCGGATCCTGTCCGCAGGGTATATAAGGGGGCTACTCTGGCTACGCCTGGGAAAAAGAACCAAGCGATTTCGTTAAGAACTCGCGGAGTTACATCCCGTTGAAGTCAAGGGACCAATACAACGTCCGGAAGCCTAGAAGGGAGTGGTATTCGGCCTATTCCGCAGAGAATAGTACCGAACCCCAAATGAATGCCTATCAAAGGCAAGCAAGCCTATCAGAACATGTTGATAAGGAGAGGCAGTGAAGACGAGAAGGCAATTGGGCCGATCGTGAACA